>JANHZU010008964.1:99689-128734 GCA_032468055.1 Acrochordus granulatus | reverse complement strand
GCTGCAGTTGGGTAAGGGAAGCTGGGTACTGTGAAGACAGACAAGGAAAAATATGAGAAGAATCAGTTCCTCTGCCCAGTCAATTACAATCATATTTAACTACACTTATACACAGCTCCAAAGGGGTGGACTGTTCCGTGCCTGTCCTGCAAAGGAGCATGCTTAAGAGTTTTTATAGCCTTGCCTACCTCTTGCTATGACATGGCCCTGAAGGAAAATGGGGTGCAGAGACTCCTGGCATGCAAGGGATTAATGCTGTGTCATGCCTTCTTCATCACAAACTGCAAACTATTTCCCCTTGTCCTCCACCCTATTTTGATAATGCCATGCAATCTGGTTAGAAAGTCTGAGAAGCACAGAGACTGACTACTAATACAGGCAGGTAATTCTTCCATTTACATGGAAAGGATATGCTTAAAATGCTTTATCATAATATGCTTAAATTTGTGAACTAAGAACATGTGTTTGTATTTATTTCCCCTTCCAACTCAATCTTTTCCATCACATGTTATATAAAATTATCAAAACATCCTAATGAAGGCAGACATAATTAATGATGAGGCGCCAGTTTATTGTGAGCCTACCTTCTGTCAAAGGTGACCATTAAGTGGTTCCATCTATATTGGGCCCTGTTTTATTACACATCATGCTGGAGTAAACTGGCTCAGGGCAAAACAATATTGAAACCTCAGAAGGTGGCTGGGAACACAATGCAATAAAGGGATATTTAGATGGCACCAGTCAGTCACAAAGCAAAATGAACCCAAGGTGCTTCTAGGAGCATGCCGCAAGGGGGCTTGCAGTGGACTCACAGGTTAGTAGCATGAATAACATGTACTTAGGAGTGTGGCCTGTTAGATTGCTGAAGCCAGGACAATTGGACCTTCTACATACACTACCTCCCATATAGATTTATAGCAGCCTAATCAACTGGAGAAACCTTAGCCATAAACAAGCTTGTAAAATGCTTTGCAAGAAGGAATGCGTCACTAAAACTACCCATAGAAGTAGCTTTTCTTTCTGTCAAGGCCCATCCTTTCAAGTACATATTATACAAACTGGAAAGAAGAGGGCAAACAAATCACTGTTTACTCAAGCACAGTAACAATACAGGGGCCAATAGGGGCTACTTACTGATTAAAGGAATGTAAGTGTTAATACCCCCCCTTCCTGACAGGGGCACTGCAGCGTCATTGCCCAGCGAGACATCTGCTTGAAAACTGGATGCTAATTTAGTTTTAAAAAGAATAAAAAATGTAAAAAAGTTATAAAGAAACAGCAGATTGAGAACATAAACATACACCACTGTAGTCAAATGGCAGAAATAGAAGAATCAATATTAAACTCTACCTGCATATAATTCAGGACCATATACTGCTCCAACTACAGGGCTCAACTTCCAACCTGAAAAAAATAAAGACAGATGTGAACAGCTACACCTTTAATCAGTGAAACAGCAAACAACTGGGTAGATGAGGATATAGTCTAATTTCTAGTGATTGTCACCTCAATTCCATACAGATTGTTCCTATGCATAAAAACAGGTTACATTTTCTAGACTTCTTGTGTTCTGGACATAAATGGAGGAAAAAATACATATCACTGTTTTCTGACCAATCTAATGTCAGTTCCTTTCCACAGCCTGAAAAATAAAGCTTATATTGCATTCTGTTTTTCTTTTTCTTTTCAAAGGCTGTGGTTCTGGTGAAAGATCCAATGAAAATTTTGATGAAACTTCAGAAGTATCCAAAAGAATGACTGCTTTATTTATGAAATCAGAATTTTCTTTTGAACTGAACTTTGAACATCAGTTAAGGAAAGATTTCACAATACAGTGGAACCTTACAAGATGAGCACCTCGCAAGTCGAGATTTTCGCAAGACAAGCAAAAATTTTTAATAAAATTTATTACACTAGACAAGCGATGATTCACAAGACGAGCAAGCTTCACATGATACCTTACGCATCATCAGTCAGCACGCTCTGTATTTCCCGTTCAGGCAACAACCACGCAAGAATTCTGCCGACGCTGCCACGTGCAGTTTACTCCATTACTGTCCAGGCAGCAACAGCGCGAGAAGTCTGTCAACACTGCCACGGGCAGTTTACTCCATTACTGTCTGTTGCTGTACTGTGAGATGTTGCTAAGGGGAAAGGGAAAAGGTCCTTTTGCCTCAAGCGGCAGCAGCAGTGGATCCTCTGAGCCAGCAAGGGCGCAGGAGAGCAGCTGAAGTCTAGCAGCAGCCGAGGCCAGAACCCGCCTGGAAGCAGATCCATGAGTGCTGGTTAGTTTGTTCTATTTCTGCTTTATATTGCATGTTAATCATGGTTACTTGTTTCAGATGTTAGGGACAATCATTTCTACATCAAATTCCGGTGAAAATTATTTTTTTGTGAATATTTTTGGGGGCATGGAACGGATCATCCGATTTTCCATTGTTTCCTATGGGAAACCTTGTTTCAGTTTCAGAGCATTTCACACTAAGAGTGTTCTTCCGGATCAGTCTCATCTTGCGAGGTTCCACTGTACTTTCTTTTTCACTTGACTGTTCTTTGCTATAATTTTCTGTTTTTTACTTCTTAGGTGAATAGTTGACATTAGTATTTTTTTTCTGAATTATGTTGGGATAACTAGCAGTGTAGCCAATGTGAATGGATTTCCCTCCCCAAAAAGAACAGGATTGGCTTATTATTTTATTATTTTTAAAGAAAAGTATTACTTTCTTTATTTGATTTATACTTTTCCAAACTTTCTTTTTTTAGAACAGGTAACAATATACTAAATAATATTTATTTTGGCATAAACATAATCCCTTCCCAATGGTAATTTTTGGACCACAAGTTCAAGTTCTATTCATTGAAGTTTATTGAGCTACTTTTTCTTACCCTAATCTTCCCACAGAATTATTTGAAGGTAAGTGAAATTGGGGGGAGAATTGAATATAATATGCTGAGCTCCTTGCAGCAAGAACAAGTTCTAAGTGTAAAAGGTAAAAAAAGCAAGAACAAGTTCTAAGTGTAAATTACCTTGCAAATCACAATAATTGAATGCACTGCTATAATGGATGACCCAGCTATAACTTTACTTTCTGTCTTTCTCTTTAAAAGAATACTAGGATGAAGTAGTAGAATTAGATGGTTCATGTTTAGTTTTCCCAGTCTATTCCAAAATGAAATTCTGCGTAATTTATTTGAATGCTACATTTTTTTCTTCCAGATGCAATTTTAATACACTTATTTAAACCATTAAAATAGTTTGTATGGTAATTTTCAGTCTCTGTGTCAGTCCCTTTGATCAGAGGGATTTGTTGGCCTTCTACTTCTAAAAATAGATTTCAGTAAAAGAAAATAGTGCTGACCCATGATCTTTAAGGGCCACATGAGCCTTAAATAACTATTCTGTTGTATTCTTGCACTGCTAACAAATGTCCTATTCTCTTCACCTGATTTATGACTCCAAGTCTCTGATAAAACATTTAGTGTCTTATAAAACAAAATTCAATTACTAAATCTTCTTGTAACCTATTTAGTCATAATTTATGTATGCTTTTTGTTGTGCTGACTGTAGATTATGTGTTTAACAGAATCTTATGTCTTTGCACTAATGAGTAATTTGTCTGGCTTTGATTTCAGAGCACAATATAACACTTTAGTTTTAAATAACTCAGTGTTCAGTTAATGATTATAATAAAACCCAAAGTTGTATTGCCTTATCTAATGAACTTCATATGAGGAAGATCATTTCCTTTCTCATTTTCCAGATAGGAATAGAAGTTGAGGCACAGCAGTATAACAAAGTCTTCTATTGAGGATATGACCAGATCAGTATTGCTACAGTCATGTACTAGATGACAAATACTTAATATAAAGTATGGCATTTTATGACTATTACAGTGCAGAAGGGTGTGGGTTAGAAGACATTCAAGATGAGAAAAATATAAATGAATAGGCTATGATTCCAATCGAGCAATAGTATTTGTAACTGCATGATTATACTGATGTCTTGATGATGTTCTATAAATTGATGTACTGTGTGAATCAACATGATTTGTTGTAATGTAGCAGAGTTCATGTTATTATTTAAAAGCTGACTAAAAATCCAGCTAAACAAATTATGCACATACATCTCTTTTTCTAAATGCGTAATTCTGGTGACAACTGAAGCTAACTGAAAATAAACTCTTTTGAAATTGACTGATAAGGAGTTACTTATACACACACACAAACATGTACTTTCTGATATGTAAGTCTTGTGCGTTGCCCTCCCAGTGTCATTACCCTTCCTATAATTACACAGATCACTTTTGGGTGGGATATTCTATGCAGTAAGAAATATGTTTTGATAGCCAGGCAATCTTTCTATCAGCTTTCCTTGCTTGGATGGTATTCACACAACATGTAACTGAAATACAGAGAAGTGCTGACAGCCAAGCAATTAATTTTTTCCCCTTTTTCTGTCAACTGTCATGTTCCTCGCTCATCTCCTTAGCAGAAATGGGGAAAAAAACAATGAAGAACAAACCCTGGAATAAAAGACAGGGGTTTATACAAAAAGTGTTGGTACCTTAGGAAGTAAGACAAAAGAAAGGGAGGAACAAAATAGGATGGTGATGGGTAATTGGAAGAGAAGGAAGGAATGGAAAAAAAGTGACACTTCTTGGCTAGAATAAGAGTATCTGCAATGCAAAGCTGCTACCAGATTGAGAATTCTAGAAAAAATTGATGTGGGATTGAAGGGAAAGAATTGACCTGACACACTTGCAAAACCTCATTCAGTGAGGTAGATTCTGCTTTTCCATTTCAAGGTTACCTGTTTTCCTATAAATGTGGTGCATGATTTAACTTCTTTCCCCTTGGTTAAAGATAGCAGTTTCACGGAAAAAAATATTTTCCTTTCAGATAGATATTAAATAATGTGTAGATTATGTGTTGGTCCTTTTAATGGAAAATATGCCTTCCACCAACTTGTTGACTGTTTCTTCTCTTAAGATATGTGATTTATATGAAGGATATATGAACAGAAGTACCGTATGTAAGAAATGGGGGATAGTTTATATCAAGAAAAGATAGGTTGATAATTTCACTCAGATTTAAATAAGCTACTCATCTTTTTTATATTTGTAAAGAAACACATGAGAAAGTCAATTAAAATCATAAAAAATTGGGAATATATAAAAATATACTGAGATTTTTCTTCCTTAGAATGGTATCATAGTTTAAATGCTACTTATTTGTATTACCATGTAATTAAATTTATACTATCATTGTGTTGAACCAAACATTTCTAATTAATAACTTTTTAATATAGAAATTAATGTGAAAAGCTTCTTGATTTTTTTTGTTTAGTGATGTTTTTAACATTTAACTTGTTACTTCAAGAATAATTTGGGTTTTTCATCTCATTTTTAATTACAATATTAATATTGTTGCTGACATTGTATTTATGGCATATTTAATTAATATTTAATTACAATATTAATTACAAATTTAATCTTGTTGCTGTCATTGATCCAACTTACTTCTACAACCATGAAGATATTTTTAAAGTAAAGTTGATGGTTCACATTTGTATTTTGTTCATTAAATGAACAGTTAATGTTTGTGGAGGGGAATGGACTATGAACTTCACAGCAAGGTAAGCTGATAAATCGTTCCTATGTAAGGTACTGTGTTTGTTCCTAGAGTGGTAAACCCCAGCGCCCATGGCCAGATTTCAAATATACTTAAAGAATTCTAAGTACAGGGTTTTGTTTAAGAACTGCAAGTGAACAGAGCCTAATGCCCTTCCACACAAACTTATTACTAGAATTGAGAAAGGCAGTTTAGCGCATTGCCCAGTGCAGAAATCTAGATTCAAACATTTCTGTGAACATCCAGTAAAGGAATGCTTTTTTGATGCTTGTTCCATTTGTACAGCTAGGAAGCTTTTTAAAGTATTTAATCTTTGTTCAGTTGGTCATTTGACCATTATTTTACATTCTGGCATGATTGAGAACACATCTTGGTTGAAGTGTGATGGGGTTTTTGTTTTGGTTAATTTTGCAGGGTTCTGGTTTTTATTTTTTATACATTTATAGTGGTTTGATTGTTACGAGCCGTCTGGGCATACTGTATAAAATGGGCAGCCATATAAATTTTATAAATAAAGAAATTTTAAAAAGTTTCCATATGGCAATACTTCAGGCAGTTGAAAAGTGCTATATCACATTCCTTATTGTTTCTCCCAACTTATCTCCTTTAGCATCTCCTTCTAAGATTTGATTTCCAGTTGGTTGATCATCCATATTGCCCTTTTGTTGCTTCCTGTTTCTCTGAGTCTTTCTTATGGTAGACACAGTAGTCTGGCCAACTATTGCAACCTATGATTTCGAAATTACACTTTTGCTGATGTGATCTAAAATTGCATTCACTTTTTTTGTAACCATATAGCACTGTTGACTCATATTCAGCTTGCAATCAACTGCAACTCTAAGATTCTTTTCAGATGCATTATAACCAAGCTAAATATCCCACATCTGTCTGTTTGATTTATTTATTTATCCTAAGTAAGTAAAGTTACCTACTATTATGTTTCAGTCTATTTTTGTAATTGGCAAAATATTTGGATGTTCTTTCTGTTTGTCTTCTAGAATATTATGTAGCAGATCTGTGCAAAGCATTTAAAACAGTTGCTTCATAAGGCATGTTAGCATGCATAGTCAACACTTTTTCCAATGATATTTACAAAGAATATCACTATGTTAACACTTTGGGGAGAGGCTCTTTCTAACAATTTAGCAGACACTTCTTTTGAAAGTTTTGTTTAGGCAGTTAATCAGCTCACCCAGATTTATGTCATTTGCAAATTCAATAAGACCTTTCAAGTCTTCATCCAGGTCATTAATGATAACATTAAAGAATACCAACCCCAGAACCATATCTTGTAATGCTCTACTAGTATTTCAGTCCAGTTTGATACATAATTTTTAATCTAGTTGTGTATCCATCCAATAAATGTGCCATTGGACTTTTAGTTAATTAACTGACTAATAAGAATGCCATTTATTTTAGCAAAAATCATTTGACAGAATCAGTATATCTTGTGTCTATAAAAGCCCTACAATCAAGTAAGAAAGCCAATCAGGGAGAGCCCCCCCTCTCCCCCAAGATTAATCTGACAAGACCCATTCTTGGTAAGTCCATGCTGAATTTCAAGACAGAAAAAAAAATAAACCATTGTTAATGCAGTATAAGAACTAACAACTGTCTCATCAAATTTAAATGAAATGTATAAATATAAATAAATAATCCAGGGAGAAATGGTAACAAGGAAATTGTTAAGTTATAATTTCAAGAATATGAAAGAAAAGGGGAAAAGGGGACATTTATTACAGAAGAATTGAGGACACTATAATATATGGAAAATACCTAGAGATTAGGATGTGTAAATTCCTAAAATATCATACCTTTCTCAAAGCAACTGTAAACACTGTATTGCAGTATATACTGCAGTGTGTAAATGTAGTTTTTATGTGCTGGTAATATAAAATAGACACCCTATATTGAATTCGACCACAGTCTGTTTAATCCAGAACTGTATTTACAATTCTTTCAGGAAATTCCCAAATAAAGCAAATTAAAGATGATCATATTTTCAAAAATCATATATGGGAAGGATAGGTTGATATTACATTTGCTTTTTCACTGAAAAATATCACATGCATATCTAATTTTGAGCACAAATCCATTTCTTCTTCTAATATCTGCCCTTAAACATTATTATTATGATACAGCCACCTTCCTGCAATGGACTTATCTATTACTATATTGCTATAGTTTCTATTTTACCTCTAATTGTTTATTTCAGTATGACATTCATTGAAACCAGATGTGCATCTCTACCATTCCTGCCACTCTTAAATTCTTAAGTTCCACTTTAAGATTTCAGGTTATATTTTAAACTCTGCAGTGCATTAGTTTAGCAGTAAAATAAAATGTGCAAGAGAATAGTGTGATCAACGTTTTTTCTAATTATAATACATCAAGCAACAATTTAATGTACTCAAACCAATGAACAATGAAATCATCCTGTGTATTTTTCATTACAACCAATGGTATGATAAATATGCAAGTTAGTTGATAATCCTTTAGTATCTTTTTTATTTTCAGAAGCATTTTTGTGATTTATTTAAACTGTGTTTCTTTTTCAAAGCAGTTATGAATTTTGTGTCAGGGACTAGAGGTGAAACAATCCCTCCTAATAAAAGAGTGGATATTTAATATACTTCTATATCATGGACACAGTTTGTGCCTAGAACAGGGCAATCACCAAGAAAATTGCCAGAAAAGGAGATATCACCCCAGCACCATTTATAAGTAACAAAAATATTCTTGAAGAAAAAGCTACTGTGTTGTGCTATGAAACTTGATCTCAAACCTATATGGTAAATTGAATTAGAATGTTTTTCTTGTTATTTGCATTTTTTATTTATTAATTTTTATATCATTTCTCCCATAGTCATACTGTGATGTTTTAATTAGAAGAACAGAAGAACATACTGGTTAGATATGTTTAAGCTGTGCTAATGCAAGCTTCTCTTTCTCTCTCTCTTAATTTGATGCAGTGGCATCAAGCATATTCTTTTAAGGATGAGAGAGAATATTTTTCATAAAATTCTCCAGTGCATCTGGTATCTCACAGTACACTATCATGTTTTATAGAAATGCAAAGAGACAGGTATCAAGTATACTTGGTATCTTTTTATAATAAAATATAGCTAATCACTGTGATAGATTTATGGTATTCAAAATATATTTGCTATTTCCTTAAATGTCCTAGAAAATTCGAGACACTTTTTCCAGTTTACAATGAATCATAAAACTGCAGATATTCTCTCTGTAATTGAAATATTTGTGAATTGTTCCATGAGAACATAAGAGTTGCCCTGCTAAATCAGTCTGTGCCCCATTTTAGTCTAGCATTTTCTTATTATTTGTTATCTAGCATTTTGTATCTTGGCGGCCAACTAGATTTTTTCTAGCAGGAGATGGAAGCTTCTCTCTGTCCCACCACTGTTTTCCTGTATCTCCTGCTCCAACTTAGTGGTAACGTTTAGTTTTTAAGACTTAAAGACCTTGATGGCCCTATCTTTTAAAGCCATCCACATGAATGGCAATCACTACACCTTGCTGTATTTAATTTCACAGGATAATTATATTTTGTTTAATCTGTTAAACAAAAGCTGTCAGCTTCATTGGATTATCTCTGGTTATCCAACGGATGTTTTGAGAGAGAGACCAATTTTTGCCATGTTTTCCATACTGTGAATGATTTTCTGTGCCTTAATCAGATTGATTACTCTCAGGCAGGTTTTTTTTCTAGAGTCCAACTGTAGATATTCTAGCCTTTCTCCCCCCTATAAGACAGTTGTTCAAGCCCCCCAATAATGTTATATGTCATCTTCTGAATTTTTCTCAACTCTAATACATTCCCTCATTTTTTGAATATGGCAACCAAAATGCAGTATTCCAGATTCAGAAATACAGCTTTGAATAAATGTATTACCATGTTAGGAGTTTTATTTTGTCCACCCTTTCCTAATACATTTAACTTATTTTACAGCGAGTGTATGCAAAATCAACATCTTGACTGAACTATCCCTTGTGACCCCAATAACTTTTTCCTTGTTAATTACAGCTTACATCCTGTCAGTGTAAATGTGAAGCTTGGGCTTTTTGTTTTAAGTCTATGTTTTTTGTTAATAAACTGCATTTTTAGGTGACCACTTCCAAGCTTAAAGAGATCCTACTGATGTTCTTTACATCAATTTTCATTTTCATCACCCCTGAGCAATTTGTATCAACCTCAAACTTACCCAACGTACTGATCACCCATAAATCATTTCTGATCAAGCTAAAAAATATCATATCAACACAGATCCCTGAGGGGCTCTACTATTAGTAATTAGACTATATTAATCGCTTTGGTGTTTGTTTTTCTTAATGCATAAAAGGATAGGTTCCATAACCACTAAGTTCTAGTCTTCAATTTGCTTCTGTATTTTTCCGTTTGGCATTATTTCCAACACATCAGTTTACAGCAAGGGCTCGACTTATGACTGGTTGCTTAACAACTGTTTGAAGTTACAATGAACCTCCCCAGGGTTACTTATGATGCAGATTCAAAGTTCTGCCAGCTGCCCCCCCACACAGTCACATGATTGCATTTTGGGTGCTTGGCAACCAGCTCACATTTATGACCATTTAGTCATGTGACTGCTATTTACAACATTTTTTGCATTTACTAGTTTCCAGCAAAAAGTGCCCATTGCAGAAAATGGATTCACTTAATGACCATGGCATTAACAATTATATTCACTTTACAACTGCCGCATTTGCTTAATAACTGCCACAAAAAGTCATAAAGTTGGGCATGGTCACTTGGTGACTTGCTTAATGACTGGTATGATTTACGAGTGTAATTCTAGACTCAATTATGGTTGTAAGTCATGGACTACATGTCTATATTTTTGCTAGGAAGTCAGAAATTCTGAATTTGAGTTTTTGAAAGAACTCTTGGATGAATGCTATCAGAATTTTGTAATATATTAATGAGTAATTTCTCAAGATGTCCTAGAATGCCCTTTTGTTACCTGAATTACTTTTAATTGTTTTAATTACCTCTTGAGAAAGTAATTTACAGCTCAGATGCCCAAATTAGTTATTCTGAAAGATAAATATTCTGAAAGTTAGATGCAAAGAATTCACTTGGAGTCTCCATGCAATCTTCAGGATTACTTTCACTCCTTTGTCATCTAATGGTCTAACTTTAAAGTATATTTATCTTAAAAGTTTTTGCCATACATTAAATTATTCGTGTTTTGAATTCCTCAAAATATTTTTGTTTTGTATTTCATTTCTGCTAAACTTTATCCTCCTTTCTATTTTCTTCCTTTTTTGAAATAAATTGTAACAACTTTGTGGACAATAATAAATTCTTCCTAAGTTGTTTGACATTTCTTACATTATGGCACAAATTCATACAAGCTGCCATTATGTATTTTTAAATAAGTTTTAGGCATTATGAAGATATTTGGCCCTCTTGACCTTAACTTTCTATCTCTTTTTTACCAGTACACTAATTTTTGAAATAATTTCCTTTCTTATAGTTAAATGTGACAATGTTGGAATTGCTGACAATTTCCTTTCACATTTACGCATATTGTAATAGATTATGGTCACTGCTTTCTTATATCTTGCATCAAATCATGGTCAATGCTTAGAAAAAATATATTAACAGACATTTAGGGCATCTAGAAATTTAGTTTATTTTTAAAGATTATATCCAGGTGGGATTAGTTGATTTCCTGAATTATTATATTGCCTTTTTCATCATCTTTCATCTTAAGATCATAATGAGTGGGAAGTAGCATATATCTTGATCTAATTTATATTTGTGTCTATTTATTTACTCAATTTATATGGGCACCCATGTCAAATTTATGACTCTGGGCAGCTAACAGTAAAACAGCATTTTAAAAAACAACAACCCAAGAACACACATGTAATCCACAAACAAGATATAAAACCAAGTCCCCAGCGACAAATCAACACAACCACTGCACAGAGTCTGCCTCACACACACATAATCCACAACCAAGATATAAAACCAAGTCCTCAGTGACAAATCAACACAACCACTGCACAGAGTCTGCCTCACATCCAGATTCCCAGGCTTGGTTGAAAAACCATGTCTTAAAGACTTGCACAAAGCTGCTAAGATTGGAACCAATCTTATCTCCAGGGGGATGGTGATTAGAAAGGTGGGCATGATTGCAGAAAAGGATCTCTTCCTGGGCCCCACCCAGTGGCATTTCTTAATAGAGCACACCCAGAGCATGTCTTCCCTACCAGACTTAATGGGACAGATAGACATAATTGGGGAGAGGCAATTCCTCAAACATTCCTGCTCATAAAGATTCTGTGGTAAAATCCTGTCTCCCATTGTTTTCTAATATATAGAAATGTCTTGAATGTATTTTATATACACTGAACCATGTTAACCCCCCTATCCTGACAAAAATTCTAGCATTGGTATCTATACCTCTAATTTTTTTAAAAAAAGGTTTATATGAGGTTGCTTAACACCTTTTTGTCTCTTGACTGTCATGTCTGCTCATTAACTCATTTCTAACATTTGCCTGATCCCTTATAGAATTTTGGAAACATCTGCCTTCTTCTGGATCTTGTCCAATGCTGGCCAGTCTTTCCTTTTGTTTAAAAGCTGCTCTGCCATTTTTTTTGATTTCATATGCCAGCATCCTGCTCCATTTTAGTTCAAATTGTTCCTGCCTCTCTTATATGGTTGACTTGTTCTGAAATATATCCAGGTAAACTCTTTGGTATTACTACCTCATCCACGCATTGAAACACACCTCCGCCCCCCCCGCGCAGGTTCTTCCTGTCTAACTAACTCTGCACTTGGAATGAAAGCATTTCTGAACATGTTACCTTGGCACTATAGGATTCCATTCTTGGAAAGAATGTCATAAAATTTCCCTGTTACTGCTTGTCTTCCTGTTTGCTCCAGTTAAGAGATCCCAACTGCAGGTTATTTTCAGTAACTTTAAACTCTTTAAAAACCACTGATGTGCAGCATATTGACATTTTTTTGTATTTCTACTAGGTCTTGCATATGATTTTCATTTCATATAGATTACAAGATAGATTATAGATTTTTATGCTAGGTTTTCCACTAAATTAAACAAATGGATATGAAGCAAGTAGCAGATCCCATTCTAATAAACTGAGGTTTGTTTCAAATTTCACAAGTAAATATGGTCATTGCTTGTTTGAAAAAGCATTCAACTTATCACAAAGGACAATTAATATTACTGTTATCTCCAAAAGCTTTTTATGAAATTGCATTTTTTAATTTTTGATACTTGAGGAACTTTGACCCTAACTCAACTTAGTTCTTTTTTGTCTTTCATTCAGTGGAAACTTTGTATTTTAGTGAGAAGATCATTGCAAATGAGGTTTGTATACTTATCCTACCTATTCAGGAATCTTTTCTGTTTACTATAGGTCTCCTTCTAACACAGTGGTATTTATGAGCATTTAAGTGCAGTCATTTTATACAGCTGCATATGCATTTTTAGTTTCAATACTATTATTTTTAATAACAAAATTATTTCTGAAGTTCTAGTACAATGTAAACTTGCTTTAATTGCTTTAATTGACTAATTTGGTATGTTTGTTACTGAAAAAATTATTTCATCCAATATATGCATTTTGCCTCAATTTACATAATTTGCATGATGAGCAAAATATGCAAATCAGATCATTTGACACTATTATATAAATTATATCTATAATAGTAGAAATTTAGTATATTGCACTGAGAGCTGATAAAATAAGATTTATACTTTCTTCAAAGTAGTGTACCCAGCCTTCCTTCCTCTAATAGTTTCCTCACAACAGCCATGCTATGAAGTAGGTTATGTTGAGAGTGAGCATCTACTAACTGAAAGTCACCAAGTAGGCTTCCAGGCTGAGAGTGGTCTTAGACCTGAGATTCCCTGGCCCTTATCCAACTCCCTAACTACTACACTGCCCTGCTTTTTATAATGTCACTGATTGTAGAATGCCAATCAGCTTGGCTAACATAGTGTGCTTTACTTAAAATCACAGAAGACTTTTGTTACAGCATTTAATGAAAAAAAAAATAACATTTTTAAATGCTTGCAGATTTCTGTTGCTGATCACAAATTTTAGTTCTGTTTTATTTGTAAGGCTTTCATACCAAGGGTAGCCAGTACTTTATGTACTAATTCATGGACCCATGCTTCTTTCCTGCAACACTATTTGCTCCTTGAAATGTTACAGAAATACTAGTATGCAAATAATAGTTGATGTAAGGAAGGAAGTAGAGAGAATTAGGTGCATGAAGACAAGATACAGACAAATGCTGTGAAGTATTTTCAGTGAATACAAATACTGCAATGGACTACTAAAGCTTTTTATTGATACTATCAAATAGACTTATGCTATTTAACTCCTATCTTAAATAAAATCATTCTTGCTTTCTGAAAGTAGGATTATAGGATGCAAACATGGAACAGTGAGGAGCTAGCCTGCATCCTGCTGCTATGCATGTCTTGAACTAGAGGTACAATATTGAGCTATGGTAATACTATTCCTTCTATTATATATATATACTATTAAAACTCATGTGTTTGTAACCTTTAACTGGTGAATCGGAGCATAATAGGGTAAAATATTTTGAACCAAGCTATTTCAAATGGGCTACTTTACAGAGTATGTCCAGAATCTGGGATCCATGACTGGAATTGAATTGGCAAATTTTATAAAACATTTAATAACATAAACATCATAAATCATTTTGTGACATAATACAAAATGTCGTAAATCAATGATGTCTGATTATGCTGTACAGTTCAAGATCAATTACTTTCAAGGCAGATATACATCTGGATATTTCCCTGAGTTTTTAAGAACTTTAAAAGCACATTAGAAGCTCTGCCATTGTTGAAGGCATTGAGGAATTTGGTAAGGAAATATCTCTGAAATGATAACCCAAGGAATCACAGGTTTTCTAGTGTTTCACAAAACTTTAATTTTTATCTTTCTCCCCACATTTCACATACTTCTTGGACAAGATCTTTGTTCTCTTTGGGTATCATATTTTAGGTGATATGTGTAAACAATGTTTGCATTTTATGCAAATAAAAATGAATTTTTATTCTTAGCTTCCTCTTTTCACCCTTCCTTATTTGGAAACATTTAGTTCAGGAGACAAGATTAATACAGCGTGAATGTGATTTGCAGTTTTTAAGAAAAAAGTAAACATATTCTCAAAGCTAAATTCAAAATAAAGATGTTCATGCTAAATAAATGGATAGTTTTCTTGAAGAAGGTGACTTCATATTTGGAAAGGTATATAAAGTATTTTTGAAATACATATGTTTATATGCTGTTTATGAACAAGCATATAACCCTGTACCCACAGACACACATTAAGTTTCATTTTAAGAATTGGTCCAAAACAAGCTCCATGACTTCCCACAGTTAGAACTTAGTGCACAGCTACACATCTTTAGGCATCGCTGAATTATATTCATTCAAATTTTAAAAATATGGACTAGATTTGTATGACTTGTTATGCATCAGGTCATATGGCAATGTGTGGTAGCTATTGAAAGCCTTGACAATCTTTTCCTCTTTGTTCTGCTTTTTTGCCAAGAACTGCAAACGGGAGAAGCACAAGGCCAGAATTCCTTGACTGATTAGCTGTTGAACAACTTATGTCTATGTTTTGATATTAACTCTATGCATACTTTATTGGCCATGGTTCCTACTCTGCCAATTACTTCAATGGGATATGAGTAGGAATGGCATTTAGAGGATTGCTTTCCATGTCCCTCCAGTGCAATTAAATGGAGTTTTAAAAATAATGAAAGCTTGTTAATCAACAGACCTAAAAATTGAACATAATCACAAACAGTAAGGGAGGCAGTATTACACTTTTAGATCTCTCTCTTTTTTTCTCCCCCCTTTTCTTCAAATATAGACTTCTTAGAGGTGTATCATATTATAAATACATTAGAAATGTTTTGCTCTGAGGATATGAAACATTCCTATAAAGGTTAAATCAATAAAAAAATGATTTGGCCACATTCCTAAGCATAGCTAGAACAGGTAGCCTGTTGTTTAATGTGCCCTTGAGTTTTTGGATCACATCATTACGCTGCAGCAGAAAGGATTTGCTCAAGGCGTGCTGATGTATGCAGACATTCTAGAAAGCATCATCAGCCTCAAAATGTCAGTTAATGCAGGTAACTAAAACACAGATTTGTTTGCATTTGTGCAAAAATATATTGTGAGGAACTGTATTTAGTAAAACTGGGATGGGAAGGGGAGAAAGCAAAGCAATGACTTTTTATTTTTTTTATTGATCTTAAGAAACTTGGAAGCAGAGAAGTTCTGTTATAATTATCTGCGTTAGTCAACTATCCATTTCAGCTCAAGTTTAATACACCTATCATTTAAATTTTACTTGGAAGTTTTCATATTAACAGAATATTTATCTGTGATGTATTCACATATTTTGTCTTGTGTTAAATACCCATAGTATTATTCATCGGCTATCATGAAACCAGAATGTTTCTGATGTCCAATATAAATTGCTGGTTGACCAAGTCATAATTGATTAATCAAATCAAATCTTTATCATAGTCAAAGACTAGCATAAGGAGGGTGGGATACAGTAAGTTAAGAAGTATAGAAAATAGACTAGATTCTAAAAAATAACCATAATTAAAAAAGCTGTATCTATTTAAAAACATATAAAACAAAGTACAGTATGTATTAAAAAAGGCTAAATGGAATCTAAAAGAAAGGATAGGACCATTAGATAGGTGTAGCAGAGCATAAATGTTAGTATGTGGCAAACTAAAACTATCACAGAACAGAACACTCTAGAATGATGTTCAACTACGTGCTCATTAGGACTACTTTTTGGCACAGGTTATCATCTGAAGGTGTGCAGAACCTGGCAATGTATTTTATAGTAGGGTTGGCATCTGTAAGTAGGGAGATGTAGAATTGTCCTGTGTGCCATGAGTATTTCTGCAGTAATGGTGAGATGGGGCTAGTGCAATTGTCCCTGTAATACAAGCAACTGGAGAAGTACATACTCTGTTGTTTCTGTGTGTTCATAGGGGCATTGTTTCTCCAGGATAGGAATTTTCCTTTGCCAAAGTAAAGACCTTCTGGTGGTTAGGAACTTCATCTTTAGTTACCTATGTCATGGGGACCATGGCAGAGTACCTGTTGGATTCACTGGCAATAAAATTTGGGGACATAATTAATGAGTGTTTTGATTGTCCTGTCATTTTAAAACTGCTTTCCTCCTCACTTTCCAATGAAATAATCCTGTACTATAATTTAGTCCCATATAATTTTATTACATATTTCATACAACCTGAATGAGGTAATTAATAATTTTAGGTTCATATAGAAATAATATAAGAAAGCAACCCCCCCAAAACCTGTTTTGTAAAAGGAGAAAATAGGAAGTGTCTTTAAAAAGAATATTTTGAGAGATTAAAAGAGCATTAGTTTCCACATTCTATGGAATGTTCTTGGATTGTTCTATTTTTTATCCAGTTATGGGTATACGTGCATATTTCCTATAGAATAATTATTTTGTAAATGCTACTGCAATCCAAAGATAATTTAAGTTTATTCTGAAGTAATGCCTCTAAAATTAATGGAGTTAAAACCATGGGATTATAGTTTCATTTTAGCTTTTACTAAAAATGTAAATAGTTCAATATTTATATTTATATATGTTTATTATATTGTATATGGAAATAGAATATGTTGCTGTGAGTGAATTTTTTAATACATCTTGAAATGGAACGAATTTATATTGTGTTAATAGATAAACTACAATTTTGTAAGATCATATATTGTAACAAGGTTTGCAGAAAAATGTAACTTTCTAAAATAACTTTTATCGATTGATTGCTAGAGCTTAAGTAAGGTATATTAAAATTAAAATATTTTCTGGTAGTTTAATGATGCAGTAGTAATAAACATATTCTTTCTTAGTTTAAGATTCTAACATACTCGGTTTATTCTTGTGGTTATATATTTAGAGACAGATTTGCATGAAAAATCTTTACTGTACAGCAGCTAGGAATACCCTTTATATCCTTTATGTGTAATTTAGACCAGGATATGATCTGGAAGTCCATAATGCAAAACCCTTGCTGAAGCTAAACTTGTGTGAAGTTGGCCATTGGTGGGAATTCCCTTCGTAGGCTGCTTTTAAACTATGGTAAGATCTCTAAACCACACAGTCACATATCAAATATTATTCCAGATTATCCATTTTAATTATGAGATTAACATTTGCCATCAGCACATTTCATGGCCTGTTTTTAACAAGAGTCTGGCTTTTTACCAGACTCTTGTTAAACTGATGGATGTACCTTTGTGAACACTTGTTCTTCCTTCACCCATGTACAGTTCATGAAAATGTGTTGTCTACTTATATATACAATTTGATATTTTATTTGTCACACAAAAAATTAATGTACTAGTGGTTTGTATCATTAATTTTAAATGTCTCATTATCAAATACGGTGTTGAGATTTTTTTCCTTAAGGGATAAATATTCTCTCTAGCTTTTCTATAATGATTTTGTTACAGAGTGCCAGATCATAACAAGATAAGCAATACTTTGTAGAAGTCTGAAAATAGGAAAAATGTGCATTCAAATCAATTTAAGTATATTAAATATATGAAAACCCACTGACATAGGGATCCTAGCTATAGTGTGTTAGGAAATATGTACTATCCATTGTAAGAGCATTCTTGCACATAATGGATTTCAGATCTTTAGTATCAGGCAGCGGTGTTAAATGCATGCTGGGAGGTATATCCCATTGATTTCAAAGGAAACAGTACAGAATTTATTACCGTAGCATAGTTCATGTTGATCTTAATTCATAAAAAAAAACTTTTACTGAATTTTTGCCAAAACAGGTTTTTTTCCACAAGGTTTTAGTTCTAGCATATTAAGCACTGAAACCTCTTTTAATTCTGTGTTTTCACTCTAATGAATGCATTGTTTCATTATTTTTTAACAGATGAAATAATGATATAACTACCTTGACTAGAAGTTGATATTTTTTGTAAGAATAATAAAAATACTACTGATGTAAACCGTTGAGAATATGCCTTACTTTTTCAAAATACTGTTTTTTCTCCAAAAAACATAATGTAGTTTCCTCTTCATTACTCCTGGGATATATTTCTGTGTTGGGACTATGTTACTCGAATCTTTTTATGTTACTATGCTTTATATGACATAAGGAGAAAGTAGAGCATCTCCTTAGTTTAAGAAAATAATAAATTTATTTTCTCTATCTCCTTATCCACTGGTCAAACAAACAATTAGAGTTTGTTGTTTACCCAATATTTTATATAACATTTTCATTATTTTTTCATAAGTACTAAGTCAGATAACTGGTATGTAGTCTTTCCTCTCTCCCATCCCTCTTTCCAGTCTTCAAGGCAATATTGCTTATAGTCCAATAGGTGATCAGATTAATGTGTTTAAATAAGAAATATATTTATAAATAATGTACACATTTTAAATGGAAATGTTAAACTGCTTTAAGAGTTCAGATATTTTGCCTAATGTTCATCTTTCAAATATTATCCTTAGTGTGCATTGTGAAAGACTTAATAGCTGTGAATTCACCTCTGCAGTAATTTTATTGGGTTTAAGTAAATTAGATTCTCTCAACTTTTAAAAACGTATGTTTTTCTCTATATATAATGTATGTAATCTTTGTTAATGCTCAGTTCATCATGTGCTTTTATTGTCTTCATACAGTTTTATTGCAGAATTATTGTTTTTGTTGATTTTAAATGTTTGTTAGCTCCTTGACATTTCCTTAGAACTAGAAAGATGTGAAATCTAATTAATATATAAATGGCAGCTTTGAAACATTGACTCTTAAATAAAGATTGATATATAAAAGAAATTGCATTAGTCTGAAGACAGAATATCTGAACCCTGCTAAGAACAAGTGTGAGCAGTTTTAGATAAAGAAATGCCTTACAGTTGTGAAGGTTAAGTTGCAATATTGCACTCAGTTGCTCCTCTTAAATAATATTAAAGTCAATGGACATTAAGCAATCTAATGTGTAATTAAGATATATTGGTTGCATTTATACAAATTCTTGCTTTCTTGAATTAAAATGATCATTTTTAAAGACTTGTGAATTATGTGACCATCTGCAGTCTAGACAACAGTTTTTGGTCACAATATAATCCTGACATGCCAAGGGAAGCCCTTTTGAAATAAATATATTTCCTAATATGATAATATAGAATTCCCCGTTATATTCATTTGAAAATAAGCCCTATCTTATTTAAGGCAGCCTCCAAGTTTTTCATAGGATGGTGGCTTATGGGATACTTTGTAAAAGCTTATTGGAATTTGGTTTTAAAACCATAGGAAAAAGACAAAAATATAATATTTGCAGTGTTTTAAAGTTGGATTTCTTTAATCAATTTAAGTAGCAAGCATAAAATAGTGATAGGATTTAACATTCTAAATTTGCTGTCACATAGAACCCCCTAAATTGAAAGTACTTATTAATTTAGGGCACCGTAATGGACAGTTTATTGTAACATTTATTAGTAGTGCAGATTTAACACCTGCAGTAATTAAATTTAGGATTTATATGGCATCTTTAGCAGATTGCAGTTGCGTATGCTATATCCCGTTTGCAATTCTTGGAAATAAAGATATTAAATACCTCTAAGAGTGACTGTGCAGGACTGGCTGTGTTTTGATTTTACCTTATCTATTCCGATTGCTTTTTTGTTTCATTACTTGACAGAAAAATGAACCATGTAGATACTTTAAAACATGATGTTCCCTTTAAATGTTGAACTATTTTGTACAATTTACAGCAATGTACATTTGATATGATATTGAACTTTTTAGGTAGCAGCCCTAAGTACTTCGTTAAGGACTACTGTAATATTTACTTTTGAATAAATTTGGTTAGGATAATGTCTTTAAAACAGAAAGTAAGTTGACTGAAGAAAACATATTTTAAAATGTTTAAATAAGACACTGTTTAAGGTTTTATTAGACCACCTCGAAAGAAATCACAGCATGTTGTGAGGATGCATATTAAAGTGGGTGGTAGAGCATTTTAATATTTTTGTGGCCTGCTAATACAGTGGACTAGATTTGACATTTCTTTAGTCTATAAAGGAATTAAAGATGCTAGCCCTATTTTGACTTCAATTTTTAAATATACGCTGGTGCATCATTAATCATAGGAAATGCAAAAATAAATAGTATAGTTCCCTTGGATTTTTCATGTGAATACTTAAGTTTTCCTCTCTTTTTTATATATACAGCTGAGGTATTTTGATAACCCTTAACCTTTACTTCAACAAGGAGGTACAGTATAAAAATATTGCCTCAGTCTTCATATGAGCAGCTCTAAAAAAAACTTTGGAAGAATATTTATTGGAAAAAACAAAACTTTCTATACAAACTGACTTAGCTCAGCCTTATTTCTATATTTCAGACCACCAATGTATAAAATTAAAAGCACATGGATTTTGAATCACTAGAAAATGTTTTAATTGATTAACGCTGTATGAAGGTATAGAAGTAAAGTAAATTTTGATTTGTGAATGGTTCTATTCAATAAAGTTTAATCCTCTATGCCTGATAAAATCTTAGCCTCTCCTATGAATTAGCATTTTTTCACTTACTTGTTGGTTTAAGTGTCTAATATCTGGTGCTGTTTTAACCAACTATAACATTTTTGTTTTTAGGAAATTTTATATCAGATTAGAATATTTGAGCAATAAGAGGAAAATATCAGTAGTTACTGGATCAATAAATAAGCCAGTTTGCTATTTATTTACTAATTCTAAAATTTGTAAAAATCATGAAGTAAAAATATTTTAAGTAGAAATTTCCTTTAACTAATGTTCCAAATAGTTTAGAACTGATGTATTAGTCCTGAATAATCTAAAATTTTTGTAACAGAGTTAATTTATTAATTTTACCAATTCTGATAGGAATACTCTGAATTATATAACTAACATTGTAGTTAACCAAACTCTTCTATTTTCATATTTCAGGGACTAAAATTACATGGAGGGAGCCATTAACTGACCAATTTTTATAAATCAGTGATTTATTTTTTGTGTGTGGGTTGAATCAGTATGATACGCAAGTATACCACAGAATGTAGTTTACTGGAAATGCAGATTGCCTCTTTGTTTGGGAAAACAGTAACTTTTAAAAAGAAGAAAGAGATTAATATTGAAGAAAACATTAGTATCCTAATCTTATGAATTATATATATGAAATTTTTAATCACAAACCATGGTGAATGAAACAGGATCTGTGCAAGAACACAGGTGTTTCATTCTTTTAAACAAATCCCTGTGGTTTATACTCCAGACCTACTATATATTTTACTAGAAAATTAGGGTGTATTTACTCATCTATAAACAATTATCATGGTTAATTTTAAATAAGATAGGTAGGTACTTCTTATTGATATAGACAGACAGAATTACTGATAGATTCAGAATTGCTCTGATATATACAAGGGCATTTTTAAAGACTTAATTTCCATCACATGTAAACTAATTAAACCAATGTTCATTGCTATACTCCAGTATCATTTCTTAACTGTTATTTGCCAATGTGGCTAATAAGGAAAATATGACTAAATGTAAAAGATGTAACAAATGTATTACTAAACTGAATGCAAAGCCATTAATGCATTGTTGCAGAATCCAGTGATAAATGCACACAATGATAATACGAATCACAGCACTGTATTAATATGTATCAGCTAATTTAGCTTTTATATATTTATTTGGAGAACCACTTAAAGAAAAATAAGCTTTAATTTGTTAGCCATTAACTAATTGTCAGGTGAAGTGATCTTTTCTCTGAAAATTCATTTTAGATTTGCTTCATCCTCTTTAGATAGGAAGTGTTTGAAGGATGCTTTGCCCATATCCTTTGCCCAAAAGAGAGAATTAGTAGTCAGCTATACATGCTGTATTAATTTGAATCATCAATGCTTTCCTTTTGGAGGAAAAGCAAAAGCAGTTCCCTATACATATATACTATATTTACTATTGTAAAACCAGAATAATGTCTGGTACTTGTAAGCTACTCTTCATTAAAGCCATTTTTTGGGGTGGGGGAAACAACTGGAAAATACCTGCTGCATTTGTGTCTTTCTTTACCATGCTAGTTGCTCATTACAGTTTTGCTCAGTGTGATGGTGATCTTGAAGAAAGTTTTCAGGCATATGACTACAAACTCATCATAAAGCTTGGCTTATCAGAAATTAAATAGGTCTCTCTGTTCTATTAGTACAAGGCTTGCTTCATGTCTAATTATCCTCAGAGATTGCAGTGGATTCACATGCTTCAACAGGAGCCAGTTGAAACGTGTGAAGTAGGAGGGGTAAAGTGAACTCCAGCCATACAATACAAGCTCAATGTAGGTGCACACTGTGACAGCAATCCAAGCATCGGGGTTTTTTTTCCTTAGAAGGAAAAGGAGAATCACTCACTTTCAGACCTAGCATAAGTTTCAGCCAAGATGGACAGCATTAAGAAAATATTGTAAGTGTTCTGATTTTGTTCCCTTTCTATATATTGATATTGTTTAGATACTTCTGTAGTGCTTCAAAGAGAACAGAAAAAAACATTCTCCCATTATTGCTCCAAGGATTATGAATAGACTTTGCCCTTAGGCAGCTTTTTACTACATCTTTTGAAACGGAGTCTCAGCAGCATAGCAAATACTGTAGACATCAGTGAAGTTATTCAGACATATTATGCATTCTTAAAATATGGCAATCTTTTATTTCATATGGTATTAATATATACTGCCACATTCAAAATTTCTGAAATGGGAAAGATCAAAGGGGTTTCAGAGATACTGTTTTGTGACTTGAGAATCTTGCTCATGAAATAGGTAGAGTAAGAACTTAGTTAACTTTTTATCTCATATTTCTAAATGGCAATTTTAACAAGTATTTATCACTTTCCTTAAGTGCATTATTACAGTTGTTGAATCCTACTGATCAGCGTCTTTGCTCTGCTTTGCTACTCTATCGTTGAGGTGCCAGTGATTTTCTTAGCTTGTGGTCATATTTGTTTAGAACTGCATAACTGACTCCCTGTAACTTTTGGTAGATACGTAACAGCGTGTTATGCACTGAATAAAAACAAATGCATAAGATTTTCAGTTATATTCTATACTTTTTGTCAGGCCAATTAGCTGACACAGGATACTTGCTTATAAGTAAGTTTTAATTAGTTTAAATTCAGTTTGCCAATGTCTGTGTTTAACTGAAAAACTGTATATATGAAGTGTTCCTGCTTTTAATGATTTCATTAGATATTGGAAAGTATTAAATGAGTTCTTTTTGCCTACTGCAGTGACTTTACTGCTTAGTCATGGTAAAACTCTGAAATGGTTGGTCTTTTATTCTCCATTCTTTTATATACTATGCCAGCACTGACAGTCAGCATCATACCTTGAACACTGATCTTACAACCATGCAGTGGTTTCAGTAGGTACTTATGATTATATAGGGAAGATAAAATCCACCGGCTTAAGTATCTGTACTAAAATGTGTCAAATTCAGTTAATATTCAGATTAAAAGAATACTATCACTGTTTTAGTTTAAAAACTACACGCATAGCAAATTATTTGTGCAAATCAGCATTATTTCAGAATTTTTGGAAACACAAAAGACTTACCCCAGAAGAAATTTTGCTGACAAGGTGTCACTGAGCTAAAGAGACTGTTTGATGCCATTGTTGTCCCCTCCTCTCGGTGTGTCTCTTCTGGTGCAAAGAATCTTTCAAGCCTTATACTGAAATCAGAAATCATAGCCAAGATCCATTTAGTTTTGCAGTATGTCTGGTGTGTATAGAATCTAGATGTATTTTCATTCTGTCTACAGTAAAAAAGCAAACATGCTGTGCCACTGGTAACATGCAAAAAATAAGGAAACACAACAGAAAATGAACAGCTATTTGACAGATCTAGAACAACTGAACAGAATGTGGTTTGAGAACACTTACTGACTCTGATGGTCTCCGTGGCTGTTGGTGACCTGTTGAGATTAACCATTTAAAAACCAAAGCCTTCTTGCTGTGTCCTCTTGGAGAAAGTTTGCACCGCACTTGTGGTTCTGTGGTTGTTTGTGAGGCGAATGAAGCATTTACACAATCCAAAAAAGCAAAAGCTTTTAAAACTCCTTTTTTTTGCAAGCCCTGTTACTGGAGAGACAGAATCATGTGGTTTGTGACATCATAGAAGCCAAGTAAAGTGGGACTGCCCAACACTGTGGCTTTTCCTTTCCTCCCCCTTTTAAAGTTTGACAAAAGGCCCGTGGTAAGGCCCTTTTTGGAATCCAGAAGGATCTAGCTTTTTAATTTTTGTGACTCATGAAGATTTGGAGAGCATACAAATTGCTGAAAGAGCTTCAACTCCTGTGCCGTTAAAGCATATGGACAGCAGAACTTCATTTATACTCTCTGTTTCCCTGCCTGTTTCTCTCTTCTTTCTCTCTCTCCACCCCCTCCTACAATCTCCTCTGCTTCCTTATTGTGTCTGTGGAGAAATAAACCAGAATTGGCACAAATGCTTGTGTGAAATTCTGAACAACAGTGATGATTTACAATAATTTACATATTTGGATTGTATCTCGATCTTGGGGTCTGCTTCACATTTGCTGGGTCGCCGGATTCCTTCTGTTTTTCTTTTCCTCCTTGTCTTCCTGAGCTTGTGTATCTGTAACTCATTGTGAGAAACTTTACCTTACCTCAAGTTCTCCTAGCAGACGGCCTGCTGGGGCTGTATTTTTAGGGCTGTAATTGGCTGTCACTGAAGTGCTAGTCTGGGGATTCCTGAAATCATGTCTGTCTACGTTACATTCTCCTAAAGCTAGCTGGCAGCTTTCTGTAATGAACATTAAATGCAATAATACGCAGCCTTTTTTGTTTCCTAGAGAGCCTGTCATCTCTGTAGAGTGACTTACTTGCAACTTTTCGGAGGAGTACTCATTATGCTGTATTCTGATATCTGTTCTGGTAATTGATGTGAAACAATTATTTAGTTAATGTGTTCTATTAAAAACAAAACATTACTTACTGAAAGTTCAGGGAGAGATTTCTGCAAAAGCAGATTTCAAAGACCAATGGGGGATGCCTCATTTGCATCAAAACATAAATCTGATTCATATGCATTGCTTAGGCAGTTTGTCATATAAATTTATACGGCCTTTTAAAGTGTGTTAAAATACAATTATCCATCTAAAGCTTTAACTGTATTGGTGCACACAGTTAAAACGAAGCTGGCGTTCTGTCTGTAATTTAGGCCTCAGAATAAATTGCAACATGCTGTGTAGACTAAAGAATATTGTGCACAGACAGTGTGTGTTAGCGCTATTTGCTTATTTGTGTTTTGGACAAAATTGAAAACATCTTTCAGAAACTGCCTAATCCCTGGCACTATTCTGTATTTCTATGAGTAACATTGTTAATATGGCCAATAGATCATTAGCCCTCAAAATTAATAGCTTTAGAAGTTTAACTAAAGACAGTGTTTATTAGAGTATAACTTTTTTCTAGTATTTTCACTTTGAATTATTGAGATGCACAGAATATTGTCCTTTTTCTTCTGTTGAATTCCAAGTAGACAATGAATAGAAATGGCAGGAAAGGATTTTATGCATGTCTATAAAGCATAAGGGATATGGGGTGTAACAAATTAAGAGGAGAAAGTAAATTTAGAAGAAAAAGTAATGAAAGTATTTTATTCTTGAAAAATACCTCTGACTACATTTTTATATCTTTTATATCTATTTATGAATTCTATAACATTAATAATTCCTAAAATCTGTATATATTCAATTATTTCCTACCTCTCCTCTCTTAAATCTATGTGCTGAAGAAATATGCTGTATATTTAAAAAATCTGAATGTTAATACACAAATAAAGTCATCAGGAGAAACAAAAATACAAAATTATGTCAATTGTGTTGCACACAAGGGGATTTTGTGATTTTAATGTAATAGCACTTTCACATTTTAGATGTAATTTGTTGAAGTGTGTTCCTATGCATGAATGAATATCTGAAGTAAGATATACTAGGCATGCATAAGATTCTGAGTCTACACAGAAGTACCCCCTCCTTTGAGTCCAATCAGACCCTCCCAGGTAAGCTTACAGATTTACTATGTTAATTATCAAATTTAGTTCATAAGCATCAGTTTACACATGCATTTAATTTTCTTGGCTGAAAAATTGGGTAAGTGAAAAAATTATTTAAAACTTTAAAATTTGGGACAAAAATCTAAAAATTGTAAGACTTTTTGTCTAAGTAAATTCAACCTAGATTATTTTTATATCTCGATATTACAAAAATCTGAGTTCTTATAGTAGTCTGGCAATATACTTCTTAAATATTTTCCCTAACTTTATTTGAAATATTTTGGATATATTTCTTTGTATTTCCTTTGATAAGGTATATCTACTATTACTATGAGTTCAAAATTTAGCTTTCTGCAGAATTCTTATCGGGAGAAGTGAATCTGATTGTAAGAAATATCTTTTACCATCTTTTGCTGTTATGTTTTGCATTTATTTGTTTGCATTAGATTTCTTTAGAATTCTCAACATATCAGTAAATGGGGAAATGCAGTGCTTAAAAGGAGAAGAAAACTTCTAATGGATCTTTAAATATAACTTTGGAGTCTGTATCCTCTAAAACTGTACCCAGAGAAATGGGGGGAGATGCGTAATGATCCTTTTTGCTTTAAAAAGATCTATATGAAGTTGAAGTTACAAAGAAATGGTAGTCAACCATCACTTTCCATAATTTCTGAAGAAAACATTAACAGCTATTTCTTTAACAGCTTACAGCACTGCTATTTAGAACTTGGTGTTGCAATTCATTAGGAAGCCTGAAAAAGCAGGTTTTCTTGCTAATATCTATTTCTTCATCTAAAAATAAATATTCAGTTTTCTGGGTTGAATTGGCCAGAAGATGTCTTTGGCAATGAATAGGGAAAGATTTTGGTCCAACTTGTAGTAAAAGAAATTTGTCATCTGATATTAAAAAAGCAGAAGCGTAATCGGAGTAATCAAATTTATTTTGCTATAAAATCACAAATAAGGTGATGTTTATATAAGCACTTGAATCACAAAATGTCCAAAATATGTTTGGAAACCTATAGTTTTTACTTGTATGAAATAGTTAAAAGTGAACATACACAAATATTTAAAGAAAGTATATAATAAAGCATATGTTTTAGAAGGTTTATTTGTACTGTAGACATTTATTTTTATAACAGGTTTAAACAGAATTTCTTGCATCGGTAGCATATAGATAATGTTTTTAGTTTCACCACAATAAATAACATAATGACATGACTATTAGATGGTTTTTCACCAACTTCCAGACATTGCTCTTTTAGATTTGAATCTATCAAACATAAAGTCAATTATTGCATTATTTGAAATATATAATGTTGTACAGCACAACTTTGTTCCATAACCTGTCTTCGAGTCACTCTTTCTATTCTAGCATTCTTCAAACTTTATATCTTATAATTGTCTTCCCTAAATTTATTTAGCAAACTACACTCAAACATCACATGTATAATTATAGTATTTCAGCATTTTGCATCAACATGTTTTTGCCAGAACTTGAAGTTACAATTTTAAAATAGCTTCAATATAATCAGCAGTGCTAAGTTCCCATTAAAAGCAAACACACTTTTACCTTTGCCAGTGTAGTAGTTTCTCATATATGTTGCTGCCTAACGAAATAATGGCATTTAAAAGCTCTGCAATCCTTTTTACACATAGTAGACAATTTGAAGGTGTTCCATGCATTCCAACAAATACAGTTGGAGGACTTCCTGGGAGTGTTATTTTGTTACATTTTATTCTTTGGTATGGAATGATAACATTCTTAATCTAAGAAGAGTTAATGCTCAGTCTAGAAATTCATAGGATATATGCCTAGTACTAGTAAATATATCAATAACCGTTTCCTATTTTGCCTTCATGTAATGATACTTGTAGCTTTCAAGAAACACAAGAGAGGCTTCCCCAGAAGTAACTCCCTTTTTTAAAATTTTGCCACAACAGTGTGAGTTAGATTAGCCTGAGAGATAATGAAAGGCTCAGAATCACTTGGCAAGTTTCATAGCTAAGTGGGGATTTGACCCTCTGTTTCTTTGGTCTATGCACAATATCACAGTGAGTTTCTTGCTACATTACATTAGCCAATTGGAATTAAAGATTAGTCATGTCTAAAACATGTTCTCTATATTAGATTAAGGGCTTATTTAAACACCAAAGAGACAAGAGGCAGAGCTAGAGGTGGCAGAGTTGAAGATGCTGCAATTTTCATTGCGTATGACAAAGTTAGA
>JANHZU010008964.1:32861-52799 GCA_032468055.1 Acrochordus granulatus | reverse complement strand
TTAGGGACAATCATTTCTACATCAAATTCCATTGAAAATGATTTTTTGGTGAATATTTTTGGGGGCATGGAATGGATTGTCTGACTTTCCATTGTTTCCTATGGGAAACCTTGTTTTGCTTTCAGAGCATTTCGCACTAAGAGCATTCTTCCGGAATGGATTAGTCTCATCTTGTGAGGTTCCACTGTACATCAATTCAATATCCAGAAATTTAAAGTACTTAAACAAGGATTGCTAAAAAGAGCTAAATAATAGTATTAAATGGCCAAGCCAATAAAGAAGTGCTGATAGTGTTAGAAGACTGTACTTATACTTTGAGAAGGATGACAAAATTTGAAATAGTTATACATACTCAAGACAAATTTATTAGGACAAATTGTAACTTAAGTAACAACAAGTAACAATTTTATGGATACATAAATATTTGAGAAAACTGTATTATATACTGGAAGCAAATTTCAAAGAAGCAACAATGACTGCTCAATAGAAAGACTTTTGAGGAAAATTCAATACAATTTATATCAAGCAGCTGAGGGGGAATATGGAAGGGATTCTTGAAAGAAAAAGAGGAGAGCTATTAGAATGACATTTTTATTTGTTTTGCTTTCTAATTTTTTTCTCAGATTCCTTTAAAAGTGTGTACGTTTTTATGTATATGCAGTGGAGCCTTGCAAGATGAGCACCTTGCTGCATGAGATTTCCGCATGATGAGCAAAAAATTTTAATAAAATTTATTTTGGTTGATGAGCAGTGACTCACAAGATGAGCAAGCTTCACGCAATAACTTACGCAGCATCAGTCAGCATGCTCTGTATTTCCCATTCAGGCAGCAACTGCGCAAGAGTTCAGTCAACACTGCCACGTGCAGTTTACTCCATTACTCTCCGTGGGCTATACTGTGAGACTTTGCTGAGGGAAAAGGAAAAAGGCCCTTTTGCCTCGAGCGGCGCTGGCAGCAGATCGTCCAATCCAGCAGGGGATGCCAGCCAGCAGCCAGCCTAGCAGCAGCCGAAGCCGGAATCTACCTGGAAGCAGATCCATGAGTGCTGGTTAGTTTCTACTTTATATTGTGTGTTAATCATTGTTACTTGTTTCAGATGTTAGGGACAATCATTTCTGCATAAAATTCCAGTGAAAATGATTTTTATGTGAATATTTTTCAGGGTGTGGAACGGATCGTCCAACTTTCCATTGTTTCCTATGGGAAACCTCATTTCACTTTAAGAGCATTTCACACTAAGAGCATTCTTTTGGAACAGATTAGTCTCATCTTGCGAGGTTCCACTGTACTACTAAAGAAATTTATAGAACCGCCCAAATCACACCCAGGTGACTTCACTTTGAAATTTTGAAAATAAAAGTTGTACATAAACATTGTTCATATTACTCATTCTATTTGATTTTGGAAGATGATATATATGACTGTGAACAACAAACTTGTTAAATAACTCAACTCTAGAATAAAAATGTCTGGAATAGCCTGTGCAACCAGTCACAAATTCTCAACTGGAAAAGCCCTGGCTAGTCCACAGACTCAGATGAACAAATTTCTCACAATTCTTGCATGTTCTGCCCGAGTCCTTAAATTGGGACTTTAATTTGATGCAAAGGCAGCCATTAAACTGAAGCCCAACCAACTGCAATTAGAAAGGAAAACATGTTTCAGATTCAATAAATGGTAACATATTTTTCCAACAGAAAACAACTCTATTCAAATTTTTTCTACCAGTAATTCTCACTTTATTGCCTCATCCAAGTACCAAGTAACAAGCTTTTTCTTAAAAACAGAAAAAGAGCAGTACTGTGTTGCTCTTCTTCTTTCAAAAATGCATCTCATTTTGACATTAATTTGAGAGTTTCTTATCTTACAATACCTTTTCCTACTGGAGTGACCCACTGCCCATATTGTGCTCTTCAGCACTCACCAGCTGCACTGCATCCTTCACCCCATGAACTGAAAGTGCTTCTTGAGTCAGGTGGTGAAGGATTTGATTGCTATGCAAAGCCTCTTTGCCTCCTTTAAGCAGCAGTCCATTTCCACTAGCAATTGCCAAAGCAGACACCTATCAGGTAAAGAGAGAGCACAACACAGTAAGAACAGAAAAGAACAGCACCACAGTACCATTTTAGCCTACCAAAACGGCACCTTTCAATCTGGCACCTCTGAGATATGTTGGGCCAAATCTCCAAGAATTCTCAGGCATGTTGCCTAGTGATTCTCTTGCTGGATAATATCAAAGGAATTATAAATCCACTAGGGGAAGATCTGCCTCATAAATTAAATATATACATATATGTGACACATATGAGCATATGTCACTCATGCCCTTGTCATCTTGTCCCTGGATTACTGCAATGCACTCTACATGGGGCTACCCTTGAAGAGCATCCGGAGACTGTAGCTGATGCAGAATGTAGCTGCGTGGATGATTGTAGGGGCTAATAGAATGGCCCATGTAGCACCTTTATTCTGTGAGCTGCATTGGTTGCCAGTCTGCTTCCAGGGGCAATTCAAGGTGTTGTTTTTGACCTATAAAGTCCTTCATGGCATGAGACCAGGTTACCTGAGGAACCACCTCATCCCATGGGGATGTCGCACACCACCTTATCCAGGGGAAGAGTCCTCCTCCGGATCCCGTCAGCCAAGGAATTTCAGCTGTCGAGATCTAGAAGAAGAGCTTTTTCAGCTGTGGCTCCTGTCCTGTGGAACATCTTGTCTCCAGATGTGAGGTCTATGCCCACCCTTATGACCTTCTGGAAAAGCCTTAAGACCTGGCTCTGTCAGCTGGCGTGGGGCTCCGATGGGGACACATCATCTTGGAGGTGGTTGGTGGTTTAATATTCACCTCTCTCCATGTATATTTTTTATCTCCCTGCTTGATCCAGTTGGTTTAAAGATTTTAGCTGGTTTTAATTCTGTTTTTATTATATGTTTTTACTGTAAGCTGCTGAAAGTTGCTTTGAATTCAGCAGCATATAAATTTAATAAATAAATATGAGTTTGAGATTGAAATTCTATTTTGAAGAGGCAAAAAAAATATTGAAGAATTCATAAAGAAAGTATATTTCCATTTCACAATAAGCAATATTAATACTGATAAAATGAGACCATACCTGGGGAAGGCAATCAGGGCGGGATTCATAAATCACTAGCAAGACCCCAATAGGCACAGTCACTTGCTCAAGGTCCAAATTCTTTGCTATTCTTGTCTTTCTAAGAACACGGCCAACACTATCTTGTGAGGATGCTGCAATCTGACGTAGTCCTATGGCCAAACTATTCAGCTTGGAGGCTGACAGACTAAGTCTCTTTAACAAAGGCAGAGCCAATCTCCCTGAAATGGAATCAGAGGACACAGATCAAGCTGCATTAGTTAATGTGATCCACAATAAGGCAACTATGGGAAAAGTAAAATAAATAGCAGGAAAGAAATCTTTCCCAATCCTGAACATAGGACATAGTCGCTCATTCCAAAGTGGAATGTCTAATACAAAGTGTACAACAGAACAAATCACAATCAGGAAAAAAATACTGTACAAGAAAATCTTACCCACACAGCAGTTAAATGATAACACCTATCACTTAAATGATAGGATTTATGTCTGAAATCTTACCCTGATCCATACCAATATATGGTAGTGATAGTATCTGCAGTCATCAAAACATAGTCAATGCCTATGAAAATCCACCCCCAAAAAGAGTTAGGTCTCCAAAGGTTCAAGGAAATTCAGTCATATATTTCTGAGTGTTTACAGTTCCTTTATCAATTTCTTCAGGAAGTGAAAACAAAAAATATCAGCCTTAAAAATGCCTCATCCTTGGTGAAAAATCATTCCTATGTTAAATGTTAGATGTCCTAACTCTTTCCACAATACCTTTATTCTCAGCTTCTTCCAAATCCTTTTTGTTGGCATGAAGAATCTTTTCTCTCTGGTCTGTCAAAAGATCAGCAAGATGATAGATGATCTCAGCTCTCTGTAGTAAGATACACAAGGAACTATCTGGCACATCATTGCAGTTAATTTGATAAGCTGTCTTTCCATAGTTTGAATTTAGCTGAAACTAGCTCCATTCATCATTATTTGCGCAGACCATACCTAGTGCTAGAAATGGACAGCCTCTGTCCATACATCAAATCTGAAATGCTATGTTGCCCCACTGCTCCACAAATACTTTGCTTTTTCTTAGAAGCACACGCTTTAAAGTGCCATTAATATCATTCTCCATGGGAGGTACATAAAAGGATCCAATTTCAGTTTTTTTAAATCTGTAGCCTCCAAATGTATTGGGCTATCACCTCCATAATTTCCATCCATCATGACTGAATAGGAATTATAGCTGGTGTTCTCCAATACATCTAAGTGGATAATCAGATTAGGGAAAGCCACAGAAAAGAATATATTAGTACCTTGCCTGTATAGAGAAAAATTCACACCAACATTTTTGCATGATATTTTTATATAGTGCTATTGAGTTACAAACACCTACAGCATATTTGAAGGCTTTATAATGTTTTGTGTTATAATTGGAAAAATACCTGCTCAGGCTGTAGTGCTGCCAAACTCCTGCCTCCTGTTCGAGCCATTTCGGCCTGCTGTTCTACCGTTGGTCCTTTTAAAATAAAAAGGAAGGACATTATATAGTAAATAAAGGTAAAAAAAGGTAAAGGTTTCCCTTGCCAGTCATGGCCAACTCTAGGGGGAGGTGTTCATTTCCAATTCACAGCTAAGGGAGTCAGTGTTTGTCTGAAGATGCTTCCATGGTCACATGAACATGACTATACACCAAACTACATGGAACACTGTAGCAACCTGTTAATCCCAGTCACTATGCACTATGTCAGAATGCTTCCCACTGCATAGATACCAAGCTCACATTCCAAAAGAAAACATTTTTTTCTCCTGCAAGACACTTATTCACAATGTTTTTATTTCTGATAGTACAAATAGTGCTGATAGGAACAAATAGTTCAAATACTTGTCTTTCCCAACTTTTTTGGATTAGAACATCTAGAAATACCAGCCCAGATGATAAAATTCTAGGACTTGTGATTTAAAGATACCTAGAGGACACCAAACAAAAGAAGATTAACCTAATGTGTCCTAAAAGTTATAATCCTCATGAATGCAATTCTTCTTTCTATATAGATGATAGATATGATAGCACCAACTTACCTGCAGGTTTTACCTCAGAAAAAAATGTGCCAACTTTTTTCCCCTCTACAATATCTGTGATAACATGGCCAGAGATCTTGGGATGGGTTCCATTAGCAATCACCACTGAAGTTCCTCCTTGGAGAGCCCATAGGGCAGCTTTAACCTGTAAAATGTAAATGTTTAGAAATGTACATTAAGAAAACAAGTACTTCAGTAACTTTTTGCATATGCAAATGATACTTCATCCATCTGATTATTTTTCTGTAAGACAGAGAATCTAGAGACATATTTTATATTTATTTCTATACAAATACACATATCCACATATATTTTATTTTATTAATTTATTTATTACACATATTTCTATGCCGCCAATTTCCGAAGACTCTTGGCGGCTTACATAGGTTAGATATCTATTCAATTGTGTAACCCAACCCCACCCCCCTGCTGGCTGGGCGATGTTGAATCTGGGCATCTCCGCAGTTTCTGCTCTGCCCCCAGCAGGAGGGTGGGCCGCCTTCGCCTCGCCGCTCGCCTCGACTGACCCGCCGAAACCGGCCAGCTCCCACTGAAGTGGTACCCAATTTACCTACTCTCCAGTTTTCACGTGCTTTCGAACTGCTGGGTGGGTAGAAGCTGAGGCAAGTGATGGGAGCTCACCCTGTCATGCGGAGCTGCGGACCGAACCTGCCAGAATGCTGGCCTATTCAGGTTGGCATAACTGGCAGCACTACTGCACTGTAAATGTAATCATATTAAAATGGCTCTCACCTGTCAGCAAGCAAGTTGCTGCTTCTAGGTCATCTTCAAAGGCTAACCCAAGTAGACTGAATTATGATAATCCAGCCTAAAGAGGTTGAGGTATGAGTAGGTAGAGTTGTGAGTGAGATAGGTAGGACTCTATGTTCCAAAAACTGATTATTCAGAATACTTTGCTTATTTTGACATTGTTGAATTGCAAATGAAAATATTTTTTAAAATATATTGTTTACTTATAAAGTGCTGTTTATAGTAATTTGTAAACAATTTTATGAATTTATTAAAAATGTAAATATATGTTTTCATTAATTTTAATAAATTATTTTCATAATAGCTGTTTCTTGAAGAGCTTTTTTCCATATGACAGTGACTAACTGTAATAATAAAAAAGAAAGTACTCAATTAAATGCACTTTTAAGGCAGAAGAGAAATCAAATATCCAACTGATTATAATGTAAGCGCTATCAATCAAGTGAAGTTCTTTCTGTGGGAACATTGTTAATGTATTGTAATTAAGTATACATAAAAGTTGCCCAATTTAGGGCTATTTAAAAAAATAAGGAAAATGTAAAAATAAGCATTTTTCCTCTGATAATCCTATTAAGGGTTTCTCCTACTGCCAAGCACACAATTATACAATTTTGTGTAATACTTCTCTGATTCAAGGGAAAATCTTGGACTGGAGACAGATGTGAGGTTACCTGAACAACCTTTTTATTATGTTTGCACTCAAAATCTTCTTTTCTCTTTAGAAGGATTATTTTTTATAAAATTGGGATCATAGATACTTGATTTCAAGTTTCTGAATGCTCATATTGCTCCAGCCTTAAGTTCCTTCCATTCTATTTTCACATCAGTCTGAAAATGATTAAATAAAAGACTTCTCAAAATTTTTCATGAATGTTTTTCCTAATTTATGAACTTTGATGCATTTCCCCTAATATAAAAACATTTTAATCATTTTTTTAAGAAAACTATTTTAAATGGGAGGGAAATACATTGAAAATGTTTTATTTAGAGAAGTCATAACTATGTTAAAATATTTTCTCCTGCAACCTTGCTTCTGGATAAACTAAAGAGGCAAGTTAAACCAGAATGTCATTCTTTACCTGGCAGCAATACAAGTTTGCAGCTTCTCTGCATATTCTGCATTTTACTGATAAAGAATTTGTGTTTAAACTGATATAGGGTAAATGATTTGAAAAACAGCTTGGCACTAATTAGTACTTTCTGTGTCTTAAAGGAATATCATCAATAAAGATATAATTAGAGCTATTTTTGTGTAGTAGTTAAGGTACCAGGCTAGAAACCAGGAGACTGTGAATTCTAGTGCTGCCTTAGGCATGAAAACAGGCTGGGTGACTTTGGGCCAATTACTCTCTCTCAACCCAATATCTCAGGGTTGTTAGAGAAAATAGGAAGAAGAAGGAATATTAGGTATGTTTGCTGCCTTGACTTATTTGTAAAATAGTGAAGGCAGGATATAAATAAAATAATGTAATTGGTATGCAGGATAAAATAATGCAATGTATCCATAATAAGAATTTATTTCATAAATTAAACTATAAGCAAAATGTCAAAGTAGTTACAAAATTGGTCACATGTGACAATTGAAGTGAAAGTGGGTTCTAAAACATATAAGCGTTTAATCTAAATGAATTTGCATCTCCATTTCAGAGTGTCAGGAAAACATGATCTCAGTGAGCACTAACTGTTTAATGAATGTGATGGACATCTTTTAGAGCTATTGTCTTGACTGATTTGATTTACTGAAAATCATAATGTTGCAGTCTGTCCTGATGCACATAACATGCTGTAGTCAGTTTGTTACAAAGTACTGTAGAAACCACATATTAAAACTCACATATTTACTACATAACTTTTCCTATTTGAAAATATTCTTTACAAACATCTTTAAAAATTAAACCAATATTTTTAATGAGTTTTTGGCATTAGTTTTCTGTAACAAAGCATAATGTTGATGCCAGCCCACCTAAATATACGCCTAAGGAAATGAGCTCACAAACTAAGAGGTTTAAGGTTATTGAGCCATTTTTCTTGTTAATTTAAATGAATAAACATGTCAGCATGGTTACTTCAATTATTTAAATTGGAACATGACTCTTAATTTTAGCTAGCCTACTTTATGATGAATAACATAAAGCTAATATTTTTCAGGAAATATTATTTAATTTGAATAGTTCCAATTTTTACAGACTTTTTTGAAAAAAGAAGTTGTATGACACTAACACAGAATTGCTAAGGGGCTTCCACAGTGTCCTCCTGATCTATTTTTTACTTACAGTTACACAGTGTAATGATCCTGGAGCATTCTGAGCTTTTAGCCACTTTTGATGGCTTTTCTAGAATTTTCTGGCCACAAGAATAGTGTGCAAATTAAGTACGCATTCATTTTATTTTACTGTTAAATAACTTTGCCATACTTTTCATTAATTCAGATGCAATGCTTAATTACTGTATAATAGTTAAAATAATGGAGTGATATAGTGATATGAATTGCCTTAAATGGTTATATATTGGCTAGATTAGAGATGCATTTTGCATGTTAGGTTAGGTCACGGAAGTTCCATTTTCATTATAAATGACAAGTAATTTTTCTAGATTATGTGATAATCTATTTGTAAAGATTTTACTGCTCAGAGATTACAGCAATGTAACCGACTTCATTAAGGCTGATAATACTGATAGAATTAACCCCTCCTCCCCATCTGGTTTTCTGTAGTCAGTGTGATACAACTTTGGTTGTTTGTTTAATGCCATATTGGAATTTCAGTTGCCCAATTTATGATCCATTACAGCAAGGCATGAATGATTATAGAGGATGTGTTTCTTGAGGGGAATGGTAATGCTTGGAGAATATTAGATTCTAGTGCTGACTGCATTGGAAGATTTTTGCATGTATCCTGAGCTAGCAGAGGAACTGTGTAGGTCAGAGGTTCTTGACCTGTGGTCCATGGATAGGTTTCAGGGGTCCGTGAGGGTCAGATAAAAAACTAAAATTTAAAAAAAATAAAGTACATATATTCATTGCATGCAAAGTTGTGTTTATGTGAATATTTCTAGGGAGGGGGTCCATAGCTTTCATCAGATTCTTAAAGGGGTCTGTGAGTCAAAAATGGATAAAATCCACTCTAGGTAGATGTTGGGACATTACTCAAAATGGACAACATGAACTCATTTAGGTGGCATCTTGTACTGTCATTCTGTGCAAGTTCCTCTTGAGTTTTATGTACAATAGGATTCTCTATAATAATCAAGATGTGTATACATGTAGTAATGATAAGAAAAAATTATGCCTGACACTCAGAGGTTTGGCCATAAACATAAATTGCTTTGGCAAATCTGGTTGTTACAGTTTTTAAAATATTATAAAGTATGTTATTGTTTCTGTTAAAATTTGAATCTGTACAATGTTGTTTAGCTTATTTAAATGACATTTCCCCATGATTAAATAGTTTTCCATCTTCCAGTTTTTGAAACATTTATACCACGAACCAATCAATCAAATACCACTAAGATGGGCTTGAGTGGTATTTCCTCCAGCTCGGAGGACAGGTCCAGCTGTCTCATTTCTGCTCCATTTTGCCTGGCAGTGACTCTCTAAAGTTTTGAATAGGAACCCTTGCCAGCCCTAACTGGTGGTGACAAGGATGAAATTAGGGGTCATTCTCAACACAATGCATGTGCTCTGTCATTGAAGAATGTCTCTTCCACTAAATATAGGATAATTCTGATTGAATATATTAATGTTAGGGGATATCTAAGGTGAAAGATGTTTGTGTAGTGTTAAACATAAGTTGAGAGAATGTGGTTTTAGCAAAGGTACCATTCCTGTATTCTATCAAGAGCCAGAAATTGTATAATGAATGTCCTTCAGCTTCTTTTTTTTAAAAAAAGAAAAACATAAATGCAAAAATGCCACCCAGCTAGTCGAGATCTTCCTAATTTTAACTTGATTGTATTTCTCAAGAAATATGGCAAGGCCATCCTAAATTTTCAACATGAATTGCATTTTTGTTGCCAATTTCCATATCCTTTAAAAAGTGCTGAAGCGTGCATTTGCTATTTATGTTTGCAGTAGACTGAGTACACTTTTACTATTTGTGGTTTTAGAAATTGGAAACAACCAAACAGTGGTGCTATGGTCTAAAAAATAAATTTTAAACAGCTGTGGGGCAGTATTTTTAGAATGGTAGGAGTCCATGTAAAGACAGAATGGTAACCATACTTAGAAGTACAGCAGCATACTCAGTGAAACACTTAAAAGTATAGAATGTCATCATTTTTCACACGTGTTATCAAATCTTTCCTTCTATTTTTGCTAGTGAAAAGCATTACCATCAGATACAAAACCAATCACAGCAATATTAATATATGGACATCTTACAGTTTTCTGTTTTGTTTTTTCCTTTCCCACACTTCCCATAAAAACTGTTGGCTTCTGTGTTAGGAATGGCTTATTTTTAAAAGTTGTTCTATTTAAGCTGTCACTTTCTCTAATTCTGGACTGTTAAGCTGTATTCAGGCATTTTAATAAAAGCCACAGCTTAAAAATGTGTACACTTCAGTTTTTATTGAGGTAAAATATTTTGTTTTTTTAAAAAAACAGGTAAATAATTGTTTTTATTTTGGTGCATCATAATGAAAATATCCTCTGCTTCAATGCCCCAAAATAAAACTAATATGATTTATATTTCTAAACCTAAAAAAATAAAACATAAAGCAGACTTTACGAAGCTACAAATTTCATTATTGCTACTAATAAAAATTATGACATTCTATCCTGTATTATACTGAAGGTGGAAACTGTCATATACATGCTTTTATTGTTCAGTCACTCAGTTGTGTCCAACTCTCCATCTTCATGGACTCATGGACTGCAGCATGCCAGGCCTCCCTCTCCTGCACTGCCTCCCAGAGCTTGCCCATATCTATGCCCACTGTATCTAACTGTCTCATCCTCTGCCATCCTCTTCTCCTTTTCCCTTCAATCTTTCCCAGCATCATGATCTTCTCTAATGAGTCCTCTCTTCTCATTAGGTGGCCAAAGTATTTTGAGTTTCAGCTTCAGTATTTGTCCTTCCAATGAATAGTACTTTAAACTGGCAAATAAATGATAGTAAAAAGGGACTTATATCATGGATTGGTAGCATCTGAAATTTTGAAAGCACGTGAAGATATGCTTTCAAAATGGTTGCCCCAGCAAGCATGGCCAGTCAGAAATCATGCCCCAAGTAGAAGGCAAAGTAATCCCTCTACAGATGTTCTCTACAATCCTTATGGGATAGCTGGGGGACCAAACATACTCCTGCAAAGGAAAGCTTTCACCCCTTAGCCTTCTGGAGAGTTGTGAAGACTTGGCTCTGCCCTCAGGGACTCGGCCAGGATGGAAGTGAATCCAGAAAATGTAATGGCAATGGGGCTCACTGGATGACTTGGTCAAATCATTCTCTCTTTTAACTCAGAGGACTTTACAGGTTTGTCATTATAGGGAGAAAAATGAGAATTCTATGTTTGCAGTTTAAGATGAGATATAAATGCAAAATGATACATAAATATAACAGTGGAGTCCAAGCAATTGCCAAGAGTCCACACTAACTCAAAGGCAACCACCCAAAAGTTTTTTTTTCCAAATCTAATTTGGGATATGGCATGGTGGGATGATCCCCTGTCCAACTGGAAAGCTTTGCTTAAACTATCTCATTTGTAAGTGGCTCTGAGCAATGTTTTACTTTTGTTGGATCATATATGTATAGTTATTAGTTAAGATTTTATGTTAGAAAAATATGCAAACTAAATATTGGAGCCCTTTGTAAACAGTTTTACTCAGCTGTAAACATTTTATACAGCAGTATTCTAGTGATGAATATAATAGATTATTCTATGAGCAATTACAACAATATTCTATACAGAAGTCATGTAAATGCAATTTCTGTATTTCTCTGTTCTAAGGTCATAAGAAAAAGTGCCATGCCATTCTGATAATTTCATATTTCTCTTCCTGTAGTATCACTGAGCACTAGAACCTGGTGAGATTCCAGAACTAATAAACTATATGTAATCATCTAAACTGCAGAGGTCCATCAATTAACTTCCCAGTAGAAGATTCGAACCCCATAATATAATCTAAATCTAAATGGAATAAAACTGGTCATATAGTGCTTCATGGTGGTCAATATAACTTCTGTAAGCATGATGGAATACATTCTCACTCCCTCCCACCTTTCAATGGGAGGAATGGAGATGAAGAATAAGGGGAAATATCACTCAAGCAGAAATCTAGTTATTTAATTCCCATATATTTACCAAGCTGATTTCTGCCATAACATTTTAATTATTTTCATTCTTACATTTTTCTTTTTCATCCAAAGATGTTATTATTCTCAAAGTCAATTTAAATATATTGGACATAGTCAATGTTTGGTAACATTTGATTGAGGCTTGCCTTAATGAATGTTAATTGTTTGGCTCTTCCTGCAAAATGGCTTCTCTTCATCCTATTCTAGGACGTTAAGCCCACCTCAAAAAATGAATTAGCAAGTGCACATTTTTTCCAGTACAGGCTTGGGCATCTGGAGTTGAAGGAAAAGGGAAACAAATGATATTTTATACGATTCTGTGGTCTAAGTGACACAATATGTCATTTGTCTCATTATGTAATGATATTATTAATACAAGTCAATAATTATTTGCAACTTTTTACTGATATATGTGTGACATTGTAACTTCTATCAGATGTTTTTGTATACAGTGATGGTCCACTTATTAGATTTATTCTGTCCTTTTCTGCCTACCAATAGACTGCCCTAATATAACTGTTTAACTAACGTTGCTTCATAGCAGAATTAAAAATAGGACTCTGGAGTAGGTAGGACTTATTTTCTAGGAAAAACTCCTGCTTTTACAGGAGTAAGGTGGGAAAAAATCCTTTTGTGGTGAGCAGTGATTGAGCACTCATCTCCCCCCACCCCTTCTTTCTCATAATTTTTGCTGAAACAAATATGTATTTCTTATATTATGGAATATAGCATGCTTTCCTGGATAAACCCACTTCTACTGACTTGCATGCAAGAGTTGAGTGCCTTGTTTAGTTAATCCATTAGAAGAGTGGATTAGGAATTCATGTATGTCATAATAAAAGTATTAATTAGTATATCTTTTGACTCAGAAGTGAGAATGTTTATTTTCTGAATAGTATCACTTTAGCTGAGCAATCTTCATTTAAAGTTTTTACTAATTCCTTGCTCAGATAGTCCCTGATATTTAATGAAAGGATTCAGTTTTTGTATCATATCTGAATTCATCATTCTTTTTACTAATATGGTTGAAAATTTGCAGAAGTATTTTTTTTATTTTGTAATGTCCCATTGGAGACATTACAAGGTTATGAGGTTGCAAATGAAGAAGTTAGTAAGATGTATAAAGAATAAGAAGATAAAATCTGTACATAAAGAAAATGTCTGACTATACCTCACAGATATATTTTTTTCAGTTCCAGTTTTACATCACTATATATTGTGCAATAAAATTGTTGCTTCCTTGTTTCTTCTGTTACAATGTTTCCAATATAATAGATGCCTTTCAGTACTGATTAATTCTTTGTAACTAATGTAATGGAAGTTATCCCACATTACTTCTCTTATCGTAAAATTTTTGGTTCATTAGTTTTAGGAAGATCTGGATAGTTAGTCCAGGTTAGCTCTGTGTATTATTATTATATGAAAGCAAAAGTTGTTTGCTTATAATCCCTTGATTTATGTATTTTTCTTTGTATATTGAAAAGGTAGACAAGTTTGGTTTGTTTAACTTGGCTGAGATACATGGGTGGTGATTTGGAGGTCAGTTAACCACAATTGCCAGATTATTAAAAGGGATTAGATTATCTTTGTATTTATTTTATTGCATAGTAGTTAATACTGAGAGATCAACAGATCCATCAACACTATAGAAAAGGACAATATTTGTGAGAAAAAATATGTACTTGGATACCAGTTTAAATGGATCTCTGCTAAAAGGGTTTGAGCTGTAAAAATCTTAGACTTGTCCCATAAATAGTTTCTCCTGGAAAAGGTGCTGTTTTCTTTGGTCCATAGGACTTCCTTTTGGAATATCTGAGCTTTGACCAGTTGAAATGCCCTTGTGTGGTCTACTTCTTGAGAGTTTGAAAGGGGCTCTCACCCTATTTTTTTCTTAAGAAAGAGCAACATCAGGCTTCTGTTTTAAGAATTTTCAAAGGAAAAAAAACCTCTCTTTCCCTTCTAAGAGTTAACCAAAATATTGGATTTGATTGCGCATTGGTATATATTTAAAGATATCTCTCCTTTTTAACAAAACTATCTGTCCCTGAATTCAATCCTGGTATGTTACTTTTAAAATTTAAGTTTTAGGATAACACTGAGCTTTAAAAGTTTTTGAAAAGAAAGATTGAAATACTCAAGTTGCAATCTAAAAGAAATAATAGATTAGATTAAATTATAAATGTTTGGTTTTATGTATGAAATGAGAATGTGGAGGGATACAATGAAATCTATTCAGCTTATATTACAAAGTCTCAGTAATTTCAGAAATAATTCTGTTAATTTGTTTAGAGGCACTAGACAAGGCAGCTTTTGTCACATTTGCATTCCTTTTATAACTATAAGAAAAATTCAGCAAATTGAAATAATTAGTATAGGACAGAAACAATCTAAAATATCAGTGTATTCTGCTGTTGTACTTTCTTTTAAACAAATAAATTAAAAATTCCATAAAGTTGATTAGTGGTAGATAATGAATCTGTAATGTTCAACATTTAGTTACAAATACAAAGGTAAGATCAAGAATATGTATACTAAAATTAAGAAATCAAACAATGGATTAATTATGAATTAATATTTAAAGGGTCCACATTAGACTACATCAGGTCAGATAACCAGTTCATCTGAATTATGTTTTTTTTTCAGAATTTTTAAAGTATAGTGATCCTAAGTTGAGAGGAATTGGTGATTTCAAACATGGATATGTTTAAATATTAAAGTATAGAAGAAACAAGTACATTTGCTTGATAATCCAGGTGTCTATTGAGTAAAGGTGTTAGGGTTAGGGCTTTTGGCCAGTTGGGAATTAAATGTTAAGGAATTTCATACATAATCAAGGATCTTTATAAAATGTATAAAGAATAAGAAAAGTAAACCACTTTGCTGAAAAGTATTAATCAAATGAAATCTTAGATTATTTATGATTATATAAAATGATTGCTACCTTGAAATTTAGAGGAGAGTTATAAAATATGATGAATAATGAATTTAGGTTTATAGATAGCTGAAAGTCTAAGGAAAGATACATGCTACTCTTATATCATTTCAATTATGTTCTTTTGTTCTAGTGGTACACAAGATTAAATTACAGCACTGTAAGACTAAGTAAATAAGATTCTGAAAGTTAGAATGCAAGTCTATAATTTTTTCAAGTTTAGGGATGAAGGGTTTTGTTATTTTTTTTCTAACTGCATTCATACAAATTGCTGTTTGTTTGAACTATACTACACATCATTTATCACTTTTAAGATACACTTTTAAGATACATTTTTTCTTAAAATTATCCCTGATAATACAGTAATCCATGTTAGTTCTACCGTTACATATTCAGGACTATATACTGCAGCATTGGGAACAACTCTGGAACAGCTGGCCTGAATTTAAACACAAAACTTTGGATCTAAAGTTCCTGTGGCTAAAGGCAGTCAAAATCAATAATGATAAAAATGGACATAACAAGTTTGGGAAATCCTTAGGTAAAAGAAGTTGAAAAATGTGAGATGAGACAGCTTGTTATCCAAAAAATAAATAGTACTGATAGACCTATATTTTTTAAAATTAAATGGTATTTTCTCATGTGGTTTGAGCATCTTTCGCTTTTCAGAACTTCAAGGGGGTATCTGCCTATCATATATTGGCAAATGTCAAATCCAATAAAACGTAAAAACAGAAGGCAGTAGAGAAAGTATAATCCATTTTTCTAGAATATTACATTCCAGAAGTCAAGGGAGCAATTAGCTATATAATTCTGAGAACTTTTTAAAATTGGATGAACAGTGTAAGCTTTAGAGCAATTTATTTTGTATTTCAGCTTAAGTTTAAAAATAGATCCAAAAAATATGCTTCTGTGATGTGGATAAAAAAATGGAACATTTGTGGATATCTCAAGGTTTATTTCTACATTATACCTTCAAGATGAAAGGTGTTCAAATTCATACCTGTCACATTTTGGGGAAGGGGGGTTAACCAGCAAAAACTGCCCATGGTGTGTTCTTATTTTTCATATAATGTTTCCATATGATTTTAGAATAACTTGCTTTCTAGATTTTATATCTGTACCTTATGAGGAATCTTACTCTGTTTTCCAGGTTCTCTCTGTATACAGTGGAACCTTGGATTGCAAGCACCTCGGTCCACAAGATTTTTGCAGAACATTTTAATAAAATGTATTTTGGTTGACGAGTGGCAACTCGCAAGACAAGCACCATGCGATGAAGTCGTGTGGGAAATCTCACAACAGAGCCAATGGTTCTCCTCTCTCACTGCGTAAACCGCGTAAATTCAGTGAAAGGCGTTCAAGAGAAGGAACTCCCGAGACTTGGACTCCAGATTCTCCCTCCAGGCAATCCCCTTCCCCTCCTCTCCTCCCCCTTGTCTCCATGCCAGCCGGGACTGTCCTCAAAGCGTGTGCACACATACACACAAAAACACACGCATGCAAAAACACACACACATATCCCCTCGTCGCCTGGCACCATCCAGCCCGTCCCCTGTTGCCTGTCTCTTCTCCCCTCACAGCACAGAGGCAGGCTAAGACAAGAAACATTTCCAAACCACCCAGGAAAGACCCCTGGAAAGGCGTTGCTGAGGGAAAAGGGAAAAAGCTGTTTTGCCTCAGTGGCGGCGGCAGATCCTCCGAGCCAGCATGGAGCGCCAGCCAGCAGCCAGCCAAGCAGCAGCCAAGGCCAGAATCTGCCTCGAAGCAGTTCCATAAGTGCTGGTTAATTTGTGTGTTTATATTGTGTGTTAATCATGGTTACTTGTTTCAGATGTTAGGGACAATCATTTCTACATAAAATTCCATTGAAAATGATTTTTTATGGATATTTTTGGAGGCGTGGAACGGATCGTCCAACTTTCCATTGTTTCCTATGGGAAACCTCTTTTCACTTTAAGAGCATTTTGGACTCTTCTGGAATGGATAAGTTTCGTAGTCAGAGGTTCCTCTGTATATTCTTCTGTATACAGATAATTATTATGAGCACTTGTTAAGCATCTAGCTAGAGTTTAAGAACTTGGAATTCATCTTTAAAACTGCTTTGAGATGTATTTGTTTGTTAAATTATATACTCATTATATAGTGCTTTTTGTTCAGAGTGGCACTCCTTCCTCCCATTTTACCCCACAGTAAGAACTAAGAGGTAGTTATTGGATCAAAGTCAATGAGTGAGCTTTTGTGTTGGAGAGTGGAAAAACCTACTTATTAAACATAATAAAAATTGCAGAAAGAGGCAAAAAATATGTCCATGTATTCATGATAATTCAAGTGGACTTAATTACAGCAACAATCCGTGCAGACCTGAAGTGCCAGATTGATAATAGATGCTCCTGGAAGAAATTTAGTCATGGGATTGCTAAGAGTTGACCTCAATTTGATAGTGCATAATCGATCACCCATTCATTATAACAAATATGTCTTAGCTAATCAAGATGGTAGTAAAAAATATTCTTTTGGTAGAATGAGACCTTCCAAATATGATAAATACAATATTATTTTATAATGAGCCAAAGAGGTGAGATTAAAGGGATATGGTCACAATGCCTCATTCATTCCAAAGTACTGCTTAAGTATCAATCAGGACTGAATCCTTGACAGTAAGAAGTTACATGTTATCCTGGAATAACATATAATTCATGGTCATGGATTGAGGGTTTTCAAGAAAGAGAACCCTCTGCTCCTTATGTTCTTTTATCACACAGCTTCTGCTTATCATACATGAAGTTATTTCCTTATATTTGATCAATAGTTGAGATTATTGAGAAGAAATGGATTTCATTGTCAGGAAATGGAATTTTGTGTATGAAGCTAGAAGAATGCAGAAGACGTTCAGGGAATCTTTCAGTTTTTGACTTTGATTTTCACTGAGCCAGATAGGATTTTTCTTCTTTTCCTCTTATTTTCACATAAATTGTTAAGTAGATACCACAGGTTTGGCATCTCCTGGGGTGAACATCTTTGTGAACTTCTAGCCTCTCTCCCTTTCCTTTTAAGACCCTATCACCACTGTCATTTTTTATTTTTAGAAAGCAACTGGAATCTGACCTCTGTAATCCCTGTAACATAGTACTGGATATAATAGCAAAAATGTCAGTCAGAGACAGAAAACAAATGCTATAAAAAACAGCTTCACTGATGATAAAACCAACTCAGATATCAATAAAATCAAATGATGTTTGTATACAGTTGCTTAGTTAGAATTGCAAATCCATATAGGGTTGAGAGATTGTTTGGAAAAATGCCAACTGTATTTAACATATAGAGCAAATTACTCTACCTAACTTTGCATTTTTTTTTGCTTACAGTTTTTCTGTCGTAGCCAAAAATAAATATGAAATCACAGGCCTTATTGTCTTTTTTCAATTATTTCTCATACATTCACCGATATTGCTTCAATCACTACATTATTCCCTCCCTCTATACACCTATCTAGCTAAGAAAATGGATTTTAATGCAGCTAGTAGTGGCATCAGAGGGATCAGGGTGGAAGGGGATCATTCTCAACTTAATGGAATGATATGACGAAAATCTTTTTAAAATTATTTTCAAAGTAGCGACATGGCCATCTTCATGTCATTATGTTATAACATTTTTATATTAATCAGGTGTGGCAGTTTGCTGGTTGACCAGCAACAGGAAGACCAGTTTGATAAGGTTTATTGATCGTGAGGTAAGATTTGTCTGAATTGGAACATTTTAACTGAGCTCATGAGGTCCTATGGAGAAATAAGAATTTTTGACAAGAAATTCTCAATTAGTATTGATGTTAAGATGCAGTTTTTTAATGTGCAGGGAATTATTTTGCATAAATGAATATTTAATCAGATAGTAAGTATGAGCTAACAGAAGGTAATACAGTTTTGGTTATTTATGGCCCCAACTGCTCTTCTGTTGAAGCAGGATTTATAGAACTATATTTTATATGTATTACGGGATTTGCCAAAATACTGTCTAAGTGTGTTTATTTTGTGGATTCTTTTTTAACAGAAGTTGAAAATACCAATTACCATAATACTAGGAACTCCATCTATTACCTTCAAACTAATTCTTTGAATGCAGTTGATAACATTAAGCACATTAGGAGTCTAGACATTACTAAAACATTGGTCATCTGCTCATTTATAAGTTGAAATAATAGGATTCTGGAATTTTAGAAATGTGATTTCCACACCTTTCATGTGCTTGTTTAATTGATACTTTTTTTACAGAACAATCCAGTTTGGGGAATTGTATCTGCAAATCGTGTGGGCTCAATTTCTGTTCTATGAAACAATAGCCCAGCCTTTGATCAGCCTATCCAGGCCTAGTAAATGATATTTCTGTGTTTTTGATTGATGACCTCATTTTTTGGATATTCCTGAACTATGACCAATGCATTCTTGGGTCAGCTTAACAATACTGTAGTAATAAAAGTGCTTTACATGGTATCCATGTAAGTGGATTCTCTGTGCCCTTTTTCTGGCTAAAAGACTGATACAACAAAGATACAGATGCTTTATTCACCAAGTGTACCACACAAGGACTTTGGCTTCAGTACAGAAGCTCTCAGTGTACTTGTAAGACATGAGTAAATTAGATAGAACTTACAGATTAATTTAAAATTCCTTGCACTATAGTAATTGCTTTGTCCCCTGTCATATAGCATGAGTTAAGTGTGCAGCTGAATGATGGACAGGAGAAAAAACTATCCCTGTGCCTGGTTGTTTT
>JANHZU010008963.1:11446-32268 GCA_032468055.1 Acrochordus granulatus | reverse complement strand
GAGATTTCATAACCAAACTAGGTAAGATCATCAGTGCACTGATGATGTTACCTATTAGGTAATAAAATGTCTGCAAGAAAACAACCAAGCTCAGAGAGCACAAAGGACTCCACAGTTCAACCCTGAGCTACAAATATTCTCATCTATCAGCACCTCCTGAAGGACAGTGTATCCCAGGCCCAGACACATTCAAGTGTGCTTCCAGGACTTTATGGGGACATGTTTAGACCTGAACATAGAGGTAAACATGGCAGTTCCAGGACAAAAGATAAGGACACTTAGTGGTCTTCTGCCCAATTGAAAGAACATCCCTTAAAGGTAACATGAATTATGCCCTAATGTCAGAAGGATTCCTGCCCCACACCAAACTTCTATCTACCAGTAAAGCCCCATAACTCTTTGACCAATACAGCTTTCTGTTGGAGATCATAAGGGTTTTGCACTCATGAGGTACATTGCTGAAACTGGCTCCATACCTTTTCCCATATTAGCCTTTCAGGTTCATAAGATCCCTCTGTGGATAAGCCCAATCACTCTGGAGCTAATCAAGGGATGGTTGAGAACGCAAAGGTCCTTGAGTTTGAAAGACCCCGTTAAAGGCTGTTTCCATCCTCTGAAGGAGTCATCATAAGAACATAAGGACAGTCCTGCTGATCAGACCAAGGGCCATTATGATCCAAGAGTAGGTGGAGCCATACCTTGCAGAACTCTGGATGGATGTGCAAAATCAGGGTGATGAGGAACTAGTACCAGTTAATAGGTGGGCAGCTGTATTTTGGACCCACTGCAGTTTTCAAGTAGTCTTCAAAAGCAGCCCATGGAAAGACTTTGCAGAGGTTTATTGGTATGGTGGATCAGCCATTGCTGAGCAGATACTCTTGGCCTATCTAGGAGGAGTCACAAGTCCAGGAGGACCCCAAGGTTAGGGACATGCTTCTTCAGGGACAGTGCCCTCCCTCTGAGAGACAGCCTGGAGTTGGCAGAGCACAGTCAGTAACTCCATCTTGCTCGCTTGAACTCTTTTCATCCCAGCAGCCTCCAAAATGTTTGGTTCCCAGTCCTAGACTTCTGGGCTCTGTGTCAGTCTGTCTCCCACACACAACATTGAGCAAAATGAGTGGAGGAGATGATGCCCTTGTGTCCTCTTGGTGAGATGACTCTGAGTCTCTTTGGCTTGGTTCCCAGATGATCCAACATGGCCATTCCATCAGGTGTCCTCTGGGTGTTCTTCTTGCTCCATCTCTAGAATGAAACCCACCTCCTGGATGTCATGGATTGGCAAAGAGAGCGTTCCTTTGAACCTGAGAGATGAATGACAAGGTTTATGACTGGGGCAAAAGCTTCCAAAGCATCATTCCAAGGCAACAATGAGCCAGACAATTGAGTTGTGAAGGAAGAAGCAGACATACACTAGGTCCTGCAAATGCATGCTGAAACACAACTCTTTGGTATCCAGTGACAATAAGGCTACAGCTCAAGGAAGGACCTTTGGAAGGCTTTTTGGTGAAGAGAAGCAAAGGCCACCAAAGTTACCTCACAAAGTGACCTCACCAAAGTGAGTTACCCAAAAGCTCAAGATCAGCCTCTTCAAGTCTTGGCATCAAGCCCAGGTAAAACCCTTAAGGAGTACACCAGGGGTGCCCAATCTTGGCAACTTTAAGGTGTATGGACTTCAACTCCCTGAATTCCTCAGCCAGCATTCTGGAAATTGAAGTCCACACATCTTAAAGTTGCCAAAGTTGGAAACTCATGGGCTACACCATTCATAGAAGACAATTTCAGGGCAAAAAGAAACTTGAGAACCTGGCACCTTCAGGGGTACCAATTCCTGCTCTGGTCACAACTTTCCCATGTTCCTCTGCTGCCTCAGTTGATAGCCCTGTGTCTGGAGAGGTGGGGTCTCTAATCTGGTTCTGTGTCCAAGATAACTGGAGACTGAACCCTCCCACATCAGGATGCAGTTAGAACTGTTTAAGGTAGAGAGAAAAATGGCTTATGAGATGTATTTGTTCGTTCGTTTGCCATTATTTATTTAATTAGTTTGTGATAACATCAGTTTATCAAATTTGTAAGGCAGTCTAGGAGGCACTGAATATCAAAAACATTTTTCTAACAAATTGGAGAAACGAAAGGTATCTGAAAGAATTAAAACTGTCTCAAAACAAAGCATTCCCACCAGAATTCCCCCCATCAACCGCAGGCCTGAGAGAAGAGCCAGCTCCGAGGCCCTTTTCAGTGAGGCCAGGGTGAGAGCAATAAATTTTTGGCAAAGAAAGGGTGAAAAGGGACAAGCTTTCCCCCCATTTCCTATTGTGCAAGCACCAGATAGCGACTCGTAGAAAATGTGTTTATTTATTTCTTTATTTCATTCATCATATTTCTAAACTACCCATCTCCCTCAGAGAGGGACCCTGGGCAGCATATAATAAAATATCAAAAAACTGTTAACAATTCAAAAACTAAACAATTAGAAAAATTGAAAGATGTTGCTTAGAAAACATTTACTTTCTCTCTCTCATTATCTAAAAACATGAAGTTGAAGGAGAACAGAATAAAATACTGATTTTGCAACCTGGTCTGTGCAAACACTCGGGAACGTACATACTGAGAAGGAGCTTGGACCCAAGAAAGAGTGAAGACGACCTCTTCTTAAGAGAAGTAAACTGAGATGTAAAAGAATGGTCCCAGGCCAACACTTGTTGGTTAGGTTTGCTCACGCTTGCTCACGCTTTCTTTACTTTCCATGCAAGCCAATTCACACTGATCCAGTAATACACACGTGTGTGGTACATGTGCATGCGTCTCTGCACATACCAGGAAACAGTTGCGCCAGTGACGGCTGCATTCGGGCCATCCCCCACACAAAATACTTCCGGTGAATGAAGTAACTTTAAAGGAGGGAAGCCTCTTTCTCCATGCAGCTTTGGACCAGTCTGTGGCGGACGCCACTGCACCTCGCAGCTGTTTCAGATGTCATCCAAGGGGGCTAGAGCAGCTCCTGGAGGACGACCAGGCGCTGGGTGTCCGTAGAAATGGAGCAATGACGGAAGAGGATGGCTCTTCTGGAGCACCTGCGGCCAGTGCCTGAGACCAAATGCTGGCTTAGATGCTCACAGGCCTGGCCTAGCAGGTCCACCTCCTGCCTGGGCAGGATTTAAACTTCTTGGCCTCGCTTAAGCCCTGAGGTGGCTTCCTGGAGTTTTGCTCAGCACAGCAATGAGGACCCTGGGGGCTGCCAGTTGCTGAGCTACAACTTCCCCTCTGGCCATCCTGGCTGGGATAGTAGCCGGCTGCGGCCCACACTTCTAGAGGCGCACAGGTAACCCAGGCTTTTCACTTATTTAGTGATTTAAATGTCTATGTCACCCATCTCCAGCATGCGCCTCAGGGCAGCTTATATTAAAATAAGGATTAAGTCCATGTCTTCATAAATACTGTTAACAATAATGAAGTTAAAAGAGATTAAAAGAGAAATGGACAAGATGGGAGGGGTAAAACAGAGGTAAGATGTTCAATGAAGGAGCCACCCCCAAGATGACACAGAGGACCCCAGGCCAACCCTCACAGCTGGGTCTTCAAGCCTTTGCAAAAGGACGCGGTGGGGGGTGTGGGCAGAAGGCGCCAACATTGCTTAGCATGTTGCACACATTTTTCCAGCTATGGTTTGTACGATGGGGGAACCCAGAGACAGGTTAAGTAGCAAAGATTTTATTCTTCACTGGCCAAATGGAAGAACTGATTCTGCGGGTTGCTTGTGGTTGACAGGCCAGGCAAGAGGAGACCAAATTAATTTGGCAAGATTGTTCTTGAGAAATCGTGCTGACCTCTGTAATTGGCCCTTTGTTTTAAGTTGCTTATGCACTGATATCTCCATGATGGGCTCTAGAATATTCCCAGGAATTAATGTCAGACCCTGGTTGATCCTCATGTGCCAGATCCTCCTGCCCGTCCTTTCTGAAAGCATTTGCATCTGCGAGTCATCTGGACCTTCCCTGGTCATTACCGTCTATTACATGGACTAAGCAGAGTCTGGCCAGGCCACCAGCTGGTTCCCTGGGCATTCCAGGCGCAAGATGGGAGGACTTCTCAGGCACAGGAGGGGCAGTGGGAACAGATGAGGGGCATCTCTCCCAAGAACTGGCTTGCCCAGCAGGCAGTCTCAAACTACAGTGAAGGACAGCTCGCTCCTGCTTCTCTTTAGCATGTCTGTCTGTGTGTGTGTGTGTGTGTGTGAGAGAGAGAGAGAGAGAAAGAAAGAAAGAAAGAGTTGCTTCCCAGCATGCTCTGCACAAACCTTTTCGCAAGCCAATTGCTCTTCAAGAGTTCTTCACAGCCTGGTGTTTATTCCCTACTTCTCAGTCAAGATTGGACCCCAACTATTAACATCCTCACCATGTCTAGGTAAGCTGCTGGCATGATCCAGGTTCCTCCCTTTGCCCTCTGAGCACTTCTCTGGCAGTTCTTGGCTGCCCCCCAGCATTTGTGCAGATGACAGGCAAGAGGGAGCTCACTCTTGGGGGTGTGCTTATGCTCAGGGGTCCTACTCCCCTCTACAACCTGAAGGACTGATGTGGATGGGGAACCTTTCCAAATGTAGCGGTCTCTCAGCCCAGGTCAGCTCTCACAGCACATCTCTCTGGGGAGTGCATTTGCCCCCAGGCCACGGTGGGGAGACTGATTGAGGCAGCCAGATGTGGCAAGTGGCTCAACGGGGAATTAAATCTTAGACACTAAGGCTTGCTCCTCAGGTTGTTCCACAAATACTCCCTGTTTGCTCTGGGATAAAACTGGGAGCCCAGGCCTGGGCCAGGACAGCCGGGTCTTTGGGGCTGATCACATTTCCCTGTCCCTCCCCAGCCCTCCTCTGCTTTTTCTGGCCCACCTGTATCCCTGCTCAGATGCTGCTTCTCACCTGGAGGAAGTGAGGCTGAAAATGCAGAAATTCTGTACTCAGCTCTGACTCCATCCTTGCCTGATGTGGCAGTGGGAACATGGAACCGCATCCAAAATGAATCCAAAAGCAGCGCCAGCCAAGGATGCATATTAGGATTCTGCACACTGGAAAGTAATGCTTTTTGTAACCATGGCATGCATGTGCGCACAGAAAGAGACTATCTTTTTTGAAACAGACCAACTTTATCAGGCTGCTTTCATCAATCGTCTGCTTAAAACAGCTGCAGGGTCTGAAAAAGAGGGAGAGGCAGAGAGACCTGCAGCGCTTTTTCAGAATAGTGTGTGGGGGGGTGTCCAACCCTCCTGCACAGGGTGGTGACTCTGACCGTAAGCACATTGTCTGGAGTTGTTAAGGCAGTAGGAAGCTGTTTAATGGACATTTGAGTGACCTGAAAAGGTGGCTGAGGAGCTGAGTCAGAGCATCTGTCTGTGTGCTTCGGCACGTTCATGCTATTCAGGTGGGATAAATCAAATCTTTATTACGCTCTCAGGCCAGCATAATGGTGTGGGATAATTTGATAAGTGTACCTCATTCAGTCTAGGCTGAAAACTGATTTCATGGAGAACCAAGCAAAAAGGGAAAGCCCTCAGAGCTTTCCTAGGTGTGTGGGAGGAAGGGATGGTGGCTTGAAAGGGGGTTGCTTGTCACATGCAACTTTGGCATAATTTCAGACATTTCCCATCCAAAGAGTTTGGAGGCAAATTGTTACTCAGTGATCCATCCTGCTTGATGTCCCTGCAGTTTGAATTATGCCTTTTCCTGCCAGCAACTGGAGGGGCTCCTCTGCCAGGTCACCAAAGGCTGGGAATGAGAATCTGGGATGATCTGGACCAGCTTCCCACAGAAGATTTCCTTGGTTGCTGAGGAATACTGTAGCCAGACCAACCCTCCAACCCCAGAAGCTGCCTCTGTTTGTGAATACCTCTGTTTGTTGTCTGAATGCTCCTCCTTTCTCCTCCCAGATAACGCTCAGGTCCCTCTCTTGGAAGCTCCTCCAGCCATGTGGACAACTCTCTCTGGACCTTACAGCCCTCCAGGTCTCCACTCTCACTTTCAAAATGTTGGTGGCTTTGCTGGAAAACAACAAGGAGACTTCTGGAGGTTGGAGAAAGGGAGAGTTGGAGGCAAAAGGCTCCTCCATGGTGGGTGCCCTGATGAATGGGGAGTCCTCAGGGAAGACTGGATGTTCTTGCAAGCAAGTCCAGTGGAGGGCAAATGCTCAGGAAGCAGGACATGGCCACAGTGTCAAAATTAATTTGCCTAACAGTTGGGAGCACATAAAATCTGATGTGTTTGGATCTCCTGATACAGTTCATCAAGCATCTAGACAGAGGTGTCCAACCTTGGCAACTTTAAGATGTGTGACCTTCAACTCCCAGAATTCCTCAGCTAACATAGCCTGATCTAGACTGAAACCAGCCTGGAGAATCATAGAATCCTGGGCTGGAAGGGACCTTGGGGATCTTCTAGTCCAACCATTGCCCAAGGCAGGAGTCCTCAAACCATTCCAGACAAATGGTTGTCCTAGATTGTGTTGGTGTGGGTGGATGGGACTTGCCTTGTCCCCATTCTTTGATGCAAGAGGGCATGAAATAAACCATCTGCACATGGGTGGGTAGGATGTGAAGAACTGAAAGAAACCATCTGCACCTACACCTGCTTTGTCTCTTCCCAATGGATGGGGACTATATTGGTTGGCTCTGGCAGGAGACCTCCTAAGGACATTTGGAGGGCAGAGGCTGGGGGATATCTTCTCACCTGCTCACTTTTGACCAGGGACAGCCACCCGCAGAGACCTTTCATCTCCCTCCTGTTGTTTTCCATCAGTTGCTGCTCCACAGGCATCTCTCCTTCTCTGTTTTTGGCAGTTTCAAAGAGTAATTTTGTTCTGTTTGTTTGAACTAAACATGAATATATTTCCGTTTTTCCCCAGAAAGTATGTAGCACATGCAACAATGTTATAAACCAGGTACAGAAAGCAGAAAAGAAAAGAAATCGGCATCCATCTCAAATGCCATTGCAGTAGCAATTGTGGGGCTTGGAGGCCACCATGCCTGTTGCCGAGAGGAGGCAGATACTGTATTCCTGTTTGCAGCTTTCCCAGGCCTTTCCTAGGAAAAAGGTAGAAGGGGCTCTTGGGAGGCTGGGCAGAGAAGCCAAGGGGCTGCTTTCTCCTGTCCTTTCAATTGCACAGCAACTTGCCCTCAAAGGAGGAAATCAGCAATACCATGGCTTCATCACCATTTGTGCACCAATAAAAATAGCCTAATTAAGTCTATGGCTACTCAAGGCTTGACATACAAATGGGAATAAAAAGGCATAATCAGATATTCTATTTTCTTCAAATAATTTCTATCCTGTGGAGTCCTTAGTGCTCTCTGAACTTAGTTGTTTCCTTGCAGACATTTCATTATCCAACAAAGTAATTTCTGTCCTAGCTCTCTGTCTGCAACTGCTCCATTTATTTAATCAATAAATGTATATGCCACCAAACTTAAAAAACAACTCTTGGTGGCTTACAGTGCAAAACATATTAAAAACAATGAATATTAAAATTAATTTGACATATATGTCCTTAAAGTCCTTTCTTTTCCTTTGCGGCATTTCCAGCCCTTCGGTTAACATGTTGTCTAAAAGGTGCTAAATGCCACTTACTCAGATTTTTAAAATTATTGTCTTCTTGTTTCATTTGGATCTGGTACTTGCTTTTCAGTTATTTGTACATGGTGAAGGTTGTGGCAAGGATTCCTACTGATCACCTTGGAGACATGCTAAAAAACCCAGATGCACATTTCAAAGGTATAAAAAAGGAAAACATAGAAAAGGGTCCTTGAGGGATAAATTGTGGGTTCCAAGCATCTACCTCCTTCTATTCTGTTGGTTTTTGACTGAGGTTAATTGGGTCAAAGAAATGGAGCTAATGCCAGAACAGTTGGCAGTTCGTTGAACCCATGTGTTGTTACCCAATAACACTTGAGTCAGAAAAGTGGATAATAAAACTATTTATGTGCATAAGCAAAGAGGGCACCTTGCTGATCTCAGCCAAAAGAGGAGTAGGCTAAAAGAGTTAGGAATTGCTTTATATACATTTCAAACATATTGGGTTTTGGGGTGACCATATCTATTGGTTCGAGTCAATTGCCACATTGCTGACATTGCACACACGTGTGCTAGTTTCCATGTAATATGTTGATGCTTAGCATGATCCTGTAATGTTCATATAAATATTCAGGAGATGTGGTTTTATCATTATGAGTTTTAGAGTACAAGAGTTCAGCTTCAGTGTCCTTGGCCAGTTTCAACCAGTTCTTATCATAACATGAAGAACATTCTAATCTAGTTGAAACATTAATAAAAAAATTCCTAATTACTAAAACATTAATCAAAAGGGACCTCCTGGCTGCTGTCATCACTAATGTTGGTGTCCCTCACCAGCTGGTAAGGCTCAACCGATCTCATTTTTGTGTTTCTAAACACACTTAACCCTCTCCCTGTTGCAGGATGTGACCCAAGAGGCCAAAGATCCCACTGGGTATTGAATCATCTTATCTCTTGCACTGTAGAGGGAGACCTTTTGAGGGAAAAATGGCTATAATTAATTTTGGTTTCAGCCAGACTGAGGTCAAAGGAAAGGAAATGCTTCATGGTGTCAGAAGGAAGACTCTACCTCTTCCTACTCATCTCCGGTCTAGGCCACATGGCTAATGAGGAGAGCCCCACTTTTCAGGAGGATACTAAGCTGCCGATCCCTCATTATAAAGCTTATGTGAATTGGTGCCACAATCAGACCTATCCAGGTGGTGCACACAGGGCCTTCTCATACAATATCCCCTTCACTGTACCCATCTGGGTTGCTGACCAATGCTTATCTTTGTGAAGTTGCAGAGGGAAAGGAAGAGAAGATCCACAGATGTGATTAAAGTTTCTCATTACATGAGAGGCAACGGGGGTGTCTCCCAGCCTTTGATCTGGAGCTCCTTTCATACTTATACCCACTTTTGATGCCAGCTTTTTTCCAGACTTTCAGACAAGACAGTGCACTTTTTGTCTTTTATTCAGGGAAGAAAAGTGTTTGTATTAGTGCCATTCGATTTCGACCATATGCTGAAATGAGCAGACTTCTCTGTTTTTATTTGGGGAGGAAGAGAGGGGTTATCCTCACCCCCTTCCGCTTTAATAGGATCTGAGAATGTGTCTTCAGCAGAGCTGTGCGGGGCTTCATATTCACTCTCCCTGTCGCTTTCAGAGGCGCAACTGCCCGCAAGGTCTTTATACATCTTTTCTCAGCCTTTCATGACTGCACTAAGGTATTAGAGCCAAAAAGGAGTTCTTAGTCCAAGCCTGTGATTCTCAGCCTCTCTTTGAGGCAGGATCAATCTCCTGCAGGCCATTGTGACACACTTGCTAGACATTTTGCAGATAAAATTGCTCAGATTAACGCTGAGCTAGGCACCACTTGGACAAGATCTAATGAGATGCTGGGCAATGTCTTGCAAAGTGATCCAGGAGTCATTTCAACTGGTGAAGTGATCAGGTTCTCCCACCTGCGGGTTGTTGGATAAAGGTGCTGCCTGGCTCCTTCAGGCAGCTGCATTTATCACTCTGGTGGATGACCTTCTTTAAGATTTAAGATTTGGAGAGTGGGAGTGTGACCCTCCTTCTCCTCCTATTAGACTTCTTTGTGGTCTTTGACACCAGTGATCATGGTAAGCTCCTGGATCATCTGCAAGGGATGGGGCATCATTTCATAATGATTCTCCTTTTGAGGCAAATGGTTATAGCTGGTAGAGGAGAAGAACAGCTAAAGTCCCCAATTGTTCTGCTGTGGGGTCCCACAAGGCTCAGCTTTCCTGCTCTTGTGTGAAGTTGCTGGAAGAAGGCACCTATGTGTCTGGGGTGAGGTATCATCAATATGCTGAGGATACATCATTTTACATCTCCATGTTGAGCAGGAGAGGCAGTGAAGGTCCTATTCTATTGTCTGGAGGCTCTGAGAGATTAGCAGAGCAAAGATGTAGCTTGAACCTGTTTGTGTCTGGCTCTGATTCAGGTCCACTGTCAGGGCTGCCCTTCCCCCAAAGCATGTCCATGACTTGAGAGTCCTACAGGTCAGTAGATGGAGACTCTGGCTTGATGGTCTTTGCCCAGGTTTGGATGGAAAATAGACCAATAGCTGTGGTCCTTTTTGGAAGGGAAAGCCCTAACCCCAATTACTCATGCCTACATCACCTTGTGGTGTGAGTACTGCAGCATGATCTACCTGTGGCTGTCTTTGAAGGCCACCTGAAGATGATACCTGGCCCAGAATGCTGCTGCTTCCTGCCATTTTAATTATCCAGCTCCAGTTTTGGCTACCAGCAATTTCCACCAGCAGTTCCAAGTTCTGGGTTTAGCCTGCAGAGCCCTGCAGGAGTTGCTTCCTTTCTCCCATTGGGACCCTCCTCTCAAGAGAACCTGCTGTCCTGTGCAGTCTTCTAGGGAGCCTGGAGAATCACCTTCTCTGCGGCTTCCCCCACACCCCGCACCATAGAATAGATGCTGCCAGAGGTCTGATTTGTCCCTAGATGTTAGGGTCAGGAGAGTGCTGTGTCCCATTGAGTGTTTGGCCATGAAGCAATATTCAGGCCGCCCTTATGGGGTTTCAGGATGACTTGTTTTTACATCTTGGCATTAAATATATGTTTTTTTAAACTGGTAAAATGAATTTCCCTAGGATAGTTAGAATCATTACTATGGCAGGTTGTGTTTGTTGTAAACCACCTAGCGTCTGATGAGAGTGACATGCAGACATTGTTTGTAACAAATCAGCCAATAAATAAGTGGTGGCACCATTTACCATGATGGTTTTGTGCTGACTTGAGGATAGGTAAGCACACTGGACATCACTGAGGAAGAAAATCCTGGGGAGGTAGCAAAGGCCCTACTTGCCCCCCAATTCGAGGGTCTTGTTAGAAAAGGGCTATTCCAGCACCAGCTGCCCAGTCACAGGAGGATCTCCAAGGACTGGGGGTCTCAGTCAAACACTGCCTCTGCAGACCATTCCTAGGCATTTTAATTAAATATCCCTCCTTCTTTCATTTGGGGGCATGAGGCTGGGTGGCAGATGTGAGTCCCTCAGACCTTCCTCTAGATAAGCCCAGAAAACCTTTGAATTTAGTACATTGGGCATGCCTTCCTTGTGCCTGATGGATCTCTGGTCTGCAAGGATGGCTGGGGCTCTGTTGCTCCTGAGCTGAGCATAGAGGGAGAGGCTGGCTGTGAAGCCACCAGCTTTGCCTTGCCCCATCCAAGGCCCTTTTGCCCAGAGAGGATACGTTAGCAACCAAGCTTGAAATTTCCAGGCCAAGCCATTTATTAAACATTACTTTCCATGCTTTTCTGAAGGGTGAGAAACCCTTTCCCTCCCCTTCGGTTACTTGGCTCCAAAATGCCATTTCCAAAATTTCTCGGCTGCCAGAAAGTAGCCCAGGCCGGAGCTGCAGACAAGAGGGAGGAACTCCCCTGTGCAGGAGGGGCCAGGAGGTCCCTTGTATAGGGGGCAGTCAGGGGGAGGGTCACTCTACATTCTCAGCAGAGCTTGAGACTTTCAGCAGCCCAGAGCATTTCACACCTCCCTTTGCATCAGGCACCCCAGGTCTCTGCTTCGGCTGCCTTTTGAAGAATTTGGGGATTGGAAAGTTCAGCTAACAAGAATCCCCACAGGAGGTCTTGCAACTCAGTTCCTCTCTCTGGCTCAAAACACTCCTACCTATTGCTGCCTGTCCAGTCCCAAGAACCAGCAAACACCACTGGCAAACCCTTCCTATGCATCCACAGGGACTGTACATAGAGCATAGGAAACCCTGGAAAAGGGGCAGATAGAAGAATGACAAAAACAAAATTTGATTTAAATGCAAGTAAAGAAGTAATTCAAATGAATTTTTTAAAATGCAATTAAGTGGGTGCTTCTCTGTGAGTTTACCAAACCCTCCTTTGATCATATTTATAATGGCATTTTGGAGATGTTACCAAAGCTTGTAGGGGTCTCTCTTTGATCCTTCCCACTGCATGCCAGAGCACCCCCTTCAAGTTCCTCTGAGAGAAGGACAGGGAGTTTCAGGCAAGGGTTGAAGTTGGGGCCCATTCCCAGTTAAAGTTTCACAGTTTTGAAAGACAGTCCAGTTAGGATAGAGAAGCTTGAAGTTTACAAAATATCAGATGCAACAAGAAACATAAAAATAACTTTAGGCATAACTCCTTAATGAGCAATTTACCCCAATTGTTACAAGGCATTACTTGTTTATTTTGCATTTCTTTATTGGGCTTTGGACTGCTTCAGTTGCAAACAGCTCTGAGCAGCAGAGATCTCCATTTCCATCTTGGGCTTGAAGCAGCACAGCCATCTGTATTCTGCAATAGCTTTTCTTATACAAAGAGCATTATTTTTCATGGGCAGAATGTCCTGATGATGTTTCATTCTGAGATCAACATTATATAAATGTGAGCTTCGCTATTTGAATTCTAGTATAAAATCTGAAACTGAGAAATGGGACTCCAAAGCCAACAGCAGACCCACCATTGGTGATGGCTGCATCTTGCCAACAGCCACAAGTTTATTTGGGCAGCTGCCCATCATTCTACCTGCAGCAAGTTGGATCCTCTTTTAAACCACTTGCTTTTGGGGAGCTGGGGTACATGAAGAGGCACCGTATGCTCTAGAGAAACTTCCTCCATCCTGCACTATCCTGCTAGCTTTCGTATTGGCCAAGAACTCAGGCTGCTGTTGTCCAAGACATTGGGGGTGGTGACCTACCTCAAAGTCCATGGTCCTTCTTGTCTGATGACGTGATCCCTCGCAAATACTTTTTGGGGTAAGGGCTTCCTGGCTACTTATTGGAGGAACAGCAAGCCCAGACCGCAAAAAGATCCGAGAGAGAAAGTCTGTGGCCACACTGTCATCTCCAAATCCATCCAGGCGAAGGTGAGTTGCTCTGAGGAAGGAAGAGAGGTGAACTTTGACTCTGCTCTGGAAGGTCTCCTGTTTGTTGCTGCAGATTCTCCAGAGGCCTCATGGTTGCTTCCTCAGCTGTTTCTCTGTGGAAAGTTCAGCCTCTCCTGGAGGGTGTGCCTTTTACCTGACATGCTGCAGTCATGCTTGCTGTCTCTCCTCAACATCAATGCCTCCAAGACAGAAATTTCACATCTTCTCTGCTTGGAAAATGCAGAGCCTCTTCACACATGAGTGAAGGCAAAAACTCTCTGAGGATGCTCAAAGCCTCAGGTGGTCATGCTGTCTTCACAACTCTATCAAGTCACAAACCATCCTACGAAGACTGACAACAGAAGAAGGAAAGCAAAACTGAACTGTTGGACAAGTCTCCTGTGGAGCACCATAAGTGCCTGCATGTTGATGTGGCCTCCTACTATGGCTAATATGAGATGCTTCCTCTGCTCAGATCTGCTCCACAAGAGCTCAGTTAGACAGCTTCAGAACCAAACCATGATTTCCTGGCTTCAAACCCAGCAGATGGCTTATGAGCAACATGTACATTAAAAGCTTTAAAAGTCCTTTACAAGTTGAGGCTATTTCTCAAGGGCAGAGTTTCCCACTGTTCCGTACTTCCTGTCCTGAAGTATTCAGTTTCTTCCTCCAACAAATCAGTTCCCAGCAATGAGGTTCAAGGATTGTGGCTGACAAGTATGAAGAACAGCATGCTCAAACTCGCTCCCTCAGTCTTTAAGGCTGTGCACCCAGGAATAACCACCAGCCAGCCATCTCAGTTGGTGGTATCACTTTGCATAATCTGCAAGAAAGAGGCAGCAGTTATATCAGGGTGTCGTTAGCAAAAAATCAATGGGATCTTATGATATTCTGCAATTGCTAGAAGAAAACTCACTCTGGGAGATGAGATTCTTAGCCTGAATGGCGTTCTGGAATTGTAAAACATCTTTGAGCTCAAACAACCAAGAATTCTATCTGAGTTGAGAAGAGAATTGGAAAAATTAATCGGGTGTCCAAACTCCTTAGCAAGGAACAGGATCTGCTCAGAAATAAGGATGTTCCACAAAATTCTTTAACACCCTTTCTTGGGGGTGGATGTGGCAGCTACAACCTCCCCATGGACAAAGCAGGACAGATGTTCCTCTGGGCTTGTTAGGAAGGACAGATTATGCTCCATCTTTCTCTCAAGGAGCCCTAAACCAGCAGTTTGGCAAAAGTGCTGCTAATTCTACTTTTCACCAATTATTCCTCTTTTGAGGCCAATCTGTGAGACGGAGGCTTGTAGAATTGACACCTTCAGTTCCGCAAGTATCACAGATTAATCTCTTGGTGAAATGCGATTCAGCACCAAATCATGGCTCCCCTAAACCCAACAAACTAGTTTTCCCTGCTTAATACTCAGAAACCCCAGGCGCTTAAAAGAGCCTTAGATCTGAAGTCTCCGGAGGTTTTGTCACAATAGTCCTCTGTTGATATAGTGGTCTGTCTCACCATTGGGACCCCTGGGGATAAGCATGACAGGTTTCCAGCTACAAGTTGGAGGAAACAAGCTGTCAGTGCCTGTGTGAATTCCATCTCCTGTCCAGCCTTGCCGCACAATGACAGCAACATGATACTCTGAAAATCAACCACCAGTGCATCTCACTCCTGGAGGCTTCAGAAGCAAGCTGGCCTGATCCCTTGCCTTGTGGTGTTTCCCTCAGATCAGCCCAGGAGGAGGGTCCTACTCAAGACTCCCTGGCCAGAGCAGCTTCCTATGGGCACAAAAGAGCAGCTGCATTCCCTTCACTATTTCTGGGAGGCCCATTCCAGATCTTCCTCAGCCTGAAAATCATGCTGCTCTCCTCAAAGACTGTGCTCTACTATGTTTCTACATGCAGAGGAAGGAGATGGATGAGGCTGAGGAACATGGCCACAGTTTCCTGCAGGGAGCCCTGGCCTGTGACTGACAGCTGGAAATCTCTCAGCAGCCCAGATGGGACAATTCACAGCCCTTTCTATGTTTGAAGTGGCTATCCTTGTGGCTGGCAAAACGTAATTGCTTTTTGGTTTGGAGGAGGTCAGCCTTCCCCATCTGGACACCTGCAAGTGGAGTAGATTTGGGCTACTCCAAGAATTCCAAGCCAGCACAAGCAACAGCCATGATGGATGGGAATTTGGAGAAATGAAGTCAACAGGAATAGCAGCACCAGGTCAGCTGGCATAGACATGGTTAGCCAAGTGCCCATCCTCAAAATGATTATTAAAAAAGGCATCTTGCAAAACCAAAGGAATAAAATTCAAAGAAAAATCAGCTGCATTAGGAACAAATTGGTTGAAAATAAGGCATTGACATGATATTAAGCAAATTAAGACACATAACCCCCTCCAAATGCAGTTACTGATTCCACTGTTCTGATTCCAGAACCTCTTAAAAGCTTCCTTCTCCTCTTCTATAGTTCCTCTGGAAAGACTATCCTCCCCCCACCCCACACAGACTCTGCTGCCCTCCAAAAGAGCCTTGAAGATCTGGTTTTTCCCCTGAGTGTTAGCCATGTCTGGCCCTGGTTATCCTTTTCCCCTGAGTGTTAGCCATGTCTGGCCCTAGTTATCACTTTCTTTTTTTATGGTACTGTAAGTATAGACAGAGTTGTTATGGCTTAGGTTGCTTTTATGCTTGACTTATAAACAAGCACATTAATAAGTTGCAAACAACAATGTGATTAGTGGTTAAATAGAACAGAACTGAACCTGTGGTAGATGGCATCATAGGTTATAAATGGACAAAATCCTGATGAATGAAGAAACAAGAAAATGAAGTGGTGGCTCTGAGAGCCTGCATCTACTTATTTAAGAGCATCTTATTCCCCAAACCAAGGGGCATTTCATTTTGAGCTCCACTGAACTAATAATTAGGGTTTGCAAGTATTTGAAGATATGTAACACAGTTAACCAATTTTGCAACTGCCCATTTGAATTAAAAATTCAGTGCTGATTGGTGAATTTCATAAATGAAATCCAGTAGGGTTTCAGTTCATATTGTACTCAGACATTTGCTAATGTGCATTAATTAACTTATGACATTTGTGCATTAATTAACATGAATTTATTGCTCGATGCCTTGGATGTTTATTTTTTTTCTTATGGGTGGTGGTAGTTTTCTCTTTTTTAAAGGCTATTTTGCTACTGATCCTCCCATTTAATGTGGTAGTAATTAATGATATTATTATGAAGTAATTAAGATCCTTTCCCTCTTCATTAAACAAGCAGAATGGCAGAAAGTAGATTCTACTTTTGTGAACTGAGGAAGAACAGAAAAGGTTGTTGGAGGCTGCTTGTCTCTGAGAGGAGACGCAGTCAAGCATCTTTCTGTTTCGACTCTTGCTTTCTCATAGAACGTGATTAAATCTGAGAGAACAGAAAGTCATCTTGTAAAGATGTTTTTTATGACATGGCGCATGATCAGTTCCATTGAAACTGAAGGTGCTGGAATGAGTCCTTCATTTGCAAATATGACTGTGTCCTAAGTCATGCCAGAATGGACAGAGCAGGAAGCTACTCCGTACCAGACTAGCCCCACTGTATTTAAGGTGGGCATCAAATGGCTAGAAGACCAAGCATTCATTCTGACCGATGAAGATACTACAGACTATGGTTAACTGAAGATAGCATTCCAGAGATCAGAAGGAAATCATTTGACCCATCATCTTTTTAAACTGTAGCAATATTCAGGTTTGGAGTCACTGGAAATTGCTGGTCAGAGAGCCCAACATATCGTTATACCCACTAGGTTAAGAGGAGGGAGGAAAAAGGGATAGGAATTCAGTTTTTCTTTCAACTCCTGATTCAATTCTGCATTCAACTTTATCTCCAGCAAACTGTCCTGGCTTCTAGACTTAGCCTTCCTTGTGATGGGTGCAGGGGGCATTCCTGGGCATCAGTCCTTTTATACCAGCTTCTAAGGTAAAGGAACAGATGCTGTTATTTAATCATTATTGGCTAGAAATAACTAGGCAACAAAGGTTATCATTCTGATTTTTCCTTACACGTATACCCTGTAATGGGACAAGCACTAAGTAAACAATGGTTGCTATTAGAAATAGTGGCTTATAGTACCAGTGTTCGTAATGCATGTAATAAAAGACTGAGAGCTGGAGAAAGAGTTGGAAGCCAGTCTTTCCACAGGAAGGATGTAAAAGCCTTATACATCCATAAACTCTGGATCAGGGGTGGAAACTTTAAGATGGGTGGACTTCAATTCCTCAGGCAGCATCCTTTGCACCGAACACTGCCTTATTTCCGGTTTGTGATCCATCAAGGGCCCCAAAGCCATGTCCTGCTGCCCAAGATGGTCCCCTCCATATGGCACATGCCTGCCTGGTACACAGTTCCATTACTGGAATTCATACTTCTCAATTCTTCAGACACTTAAAGAAGATTATCATGCTTCTTCAGCTTTCTCTTTTCCGGGCTAAATATTCCTAGTGCACCAATCATTTACTGTAAATTTTTCCTTCTAGGTATCTTATCATCTTAGGTGCTCTCCTCTGTCTGCGCTCCAGTTGTCAATGCCTTTTTTAAAATGTGATGTCTAGGATTGGGTGCCCTATCCTAGGGGTAGTCTGACCAACACAGACTACAGTAGAGAGGATTGCATTTGCTTCATCCAAAAGGACTTATTATAGGTCTACTCAGATATCATGTCTGGCTTGCTGAAACTGGTTCTGCGGGGTAATGATCCAAAAGCAGATGCATTCATGTGTCCCATTGGTCCGGTAGCAAATTTTGTTCTTCCACAATTGCAATATCCTCTCACAGAATATGGTTGTTAATGGTTCCTGCCCTTGTTCAGCCTTCAGACCTTGCTTTGGAGCTAATTAAACCTAGTTCCTTCCCACTGTGGCCATTTGGAGGCCTATTGTGGTTGATTGCACAGTATAGGATATTAGAGAGATTACACAGTATTGGGGTGTTAGGGAGAAGTTTGGTGGGGGAACATGTTGCATCCTTTCCAGGTGGTTTGCCCATCTTTGATCCCCACCTGCCATTCAACTCTCACCTGTGGCTCCCCATAGCTGTTTGCATGAAACAGTGGCCACATCCTGGGCAATGGCTTCAACCAGCTGGATGAACAGTTGAGGATAGCCAACAGGTCTTAAATCCCCAGTGAGAGAGATAGCTGCCTATCCTGGCATGTGAAGACAGACTCTGACAGAATAAGGAGGCCATTGGAAAGCCCAGTGATCATGGAGGCAGTCTCTGCAAGCTTCATGAAATGTGAAATGCAGGACAAGGCACATAAGATGTCCTGGTCATCCACTGCGCCTAATCTGGTTGTCTTGACTCTGTCTTGCCAGTGGATCAGATAGGAATTGGGAAGAGAGAATGAAACTGATGCTGCACAAGTATCTCTCACTTAAATCCAAATTACATGCTAGTTTTGACATCTGTGATGATGGGCAAGTGACAAAGGAACAGGTGGGATATACTGGGAAATGTAGTCATGGATCTGCACACAGGCTGCTCAAATATCATGGTCACTTTTCACTGACTGAAGCAGCAGTGAAGCCTGGGGTGCATTTGCACGACTGAGCAGCCCTTTTTAGAAATGCATTTCTCACCTCTGTAGTATGAGGAAAAGGCTAGTTTACTGTGGCTGAAGGGAATCCCATCATGGCAGTTAAACAAACACAGAAAAACTCAAGGTGATACTGCTTATCATTGGCACTTGAAATGTGTACACAGACAGACCAGAGGTTAGAACAGCTTTAGATGCCAGAAAGTTTGCAAGATTCAGCACTGACATTGTAGCCTTGAGTAAGGTTTGTCTTGCCAACAAAGATCAGCTGACTGAAATTGGAGGTGGGTACGCTTTTTTGGGGAATGGTTGTGGTAGTAATGAGTGTGTGCTGCTGGATCTGCCATCAGTAGTCACCTTGTTTGGAAACTTATTAATCTCTTCATTCTATGAGAATGACCAGCTCATGGTATTGCAGCTTCTGCTACAGAACAGAAGTCAAGCCACTCTGATCAGTGCCTATACCCCGCAACAACCAACCCAGATGAGATGAACAGATTGTATGAAGAACTAGAAGCTCTACTGTCAGCAGTGAGCAGCACTGATTCACTTGGTGATTTTAATGCAAAAGTAGAATGTGATTTTGCAGCCTGGAAGGGAGTTTTTGGGAGACGTGGAGTGGGCAAGTCTGACAGTAACCACTCCACTCTTACTGAAGATCTGTGCAGCACACAACTACCTCATCACCAATAAAGCTTTCCACCTGCCTCCCCATAACACGACTCCTAAATGCACACCCACTCTAAGCATTGCATCTTATGGACTATGCCATTGTAGACAGGATGTCAAAGTGACAAGGCCATGTGGGTTGCTGACTGTTGGTCAGATCCCAGGCTTATGGTCTCCAAACCAAGGCTCCAATCTGACCCAAGAGATGACCACAGGGAAGCAAGGCCATGAAACATTAATGTGGCCAAGCTGAAGAACCCCAGCATTGGCTGAAGACAGGTCCCCATATTGCTTTACCTGAAAACACTGGGCTTTAGTCTAGGAGAAGTACCCTCAGTTTGCTTATGCTGTATCTCCACCATGGGTTGGACAGCAGATTCAGCAGATCTTTTGCAATGCCTGGAAGTAGGAATAGATGGGATGAGCCAAAATAGACATAAACTTAATCCCAGCAAGATGGAAGGTTTGTAGATTCAGAATCCACCCTGAGTTCATCTTTGAATCACAAAGGGTGGTGTTCCCCAGAGTTCTCAGGGTGTTCTGTAGTTGCTGTACAAAGTTCAAAATGATTGTTCCCTCCCACTGAGAACATCTTGGTGCCAGGAGGTCTTTGGACATCCCTCTCTACATCAGTCCATAGGGGATGAGTGGGACCAAGTCCCGTTTGCTGGGAGGCCTCTGAATAAACTTTTTCATCATGGCATCCAACATTTCATTCTATTTTCCCACCAAGCCTTTTGTTTGGTAATGGGAGTGTATTATGATGTCATGTTTCCCATCAGGGGCAACCCATAACTTTGCCAGCACTCCTGACAAGAAAGCAATCACTGCATCCTTCAGAATCTGCAACAAGCAACACATCCTGGCAAAAATGTCAGTCAAGGTCTGGTTCTCAGCATCAGTCCAGCATAGACCTACTTCCTTGGGCCACCTGTGACAAAGCCCACAAATTCAGTGTACACTCCGCCATACAAGGGGTCTCAGGCTTAGATTCTGTAAATGGTAAATTCTGTAGGATTCTGGCCAAGAAAAATGGACTTTGGTCAAGAAAACCAAACCTGAACACAAGACCTGAATCAAATGCCAGGGAAGGCCTCTTTTAGACAGAAGATCAAGTATGGGTCCCTCAATTGGTGCACAAGACCTAAGAGCCTGGGAAGCTCTTTGCCCACTAAAAAGAAGGGGGACAGCAGGATTGGAGGAAGAGCTTCCAAGAATCAGAATGAAACCCAGATTATATTGCATGGACCCTATCAAAGCCAACCACACAGGAGTCAGTGGTGCTTATTGTCACCACAGTAGAGAGTGTGGGAGATCCTCAGGTGGCACAGCTAAGCAAAAGGAACTCACACAGAGTAAGGGCAAAGGAGTATCCTTTCCATCCCTAGCAGAAGTTGGGGCTGCTGCTAAGAATGAGGGCAGGTGGCTGGTTTGGAAAGAGTTTATGTGGTGACACTGTCAATGCATGGTGGCCACATCGTCTCAAAAAAGATCCCTGGAACATCTTCCTCCTAGCATTGATGATGTTTATTGTTCAGTTGCACAGTCGTGTCCGACTCTTCGCAACCCCATGCACTGCATTACGCCAGGCCTCCCTGTCTTGCACTGCCTCCTGGAGTCTTCCCAAGCTCACACCCATCACACTGACTATGCTATCTATC
>JANHZU010008962.1:42178-57863 GCA_032468055.1 Acrochordus granulatus | reverse complement strand
CTTGGGAAGACTCCGGGAGGCAGTGCAAGACAGGGGCCCTGGCGTAATGCAGTCCATGGGGTCGCGAAGAGTCGGACCCGGCTGCGCAACTGAACAACAAAAGTTGGTGGGAAGGTTGCATCTCAGTGTGTAGTCATGCCAGCTATATGACCATGGAAGCATCAGTCTCTTTGGTTATGAAATGGAGATGAGCACCACCCTCTAGAATCGAACACAGCTGTAGGGGAACCTTTAACTTTTATACAGTTATGTTAGACTTTATGGTACTAATCCAAAGAAATGTTCCCAACTCTTGATATATGATACAGTTATTTGCAGCCAATCAGATTATAATTACAAAAAGGCTGTAAAGAGCAGCACAGAAACAATATTCAGCTAAGGCTCATGCACAACTATTTTTCGGTGCCCAGATAGGATGCTACACTGTAATCCTCTTGGAAGGGTCCAGTCAAAAATCCTAAGGGGAGTCCAGGTAGCCCCTTGCATTTCAAATATAGTATTAAGAACGGAGGCAGGGTTGACTAAAGTCAAAAAAGATCTGTGGATTTGCATCATAGCATATTGGTTGAAGCTACCCACAGGCTCGAGTTCTTTCTTTACTGTGGATAGTTATGAATCAGTATCAACAATTTAGTAAAACTCCCAACTCAGCCTTCTTAATTATGGGTTATCAGTGTACACTTAGTGCATTTGGACAATGTACTGTATTAAAGATCTAGCAATTTAGGAGGGCCAGACTGCTTTAATAAAGAAAGTTTTTTTTTTCTGAGCAGTGAAGCACCCTTTTTCAACTACTGAGATGTTCACATCTAACGACTGTCTCCAAATTACGAAGAGCGTGCATAGTTCCTATTATCAGATCAGTATGACTTAGTTTCCCCTGAATATAGACAAATTCTGTTACACTATTAGATATACTCTAACTGCCTACTCAAGAATCTGCCACCAGTTGTAACATTCTTATGTTGTTTTTGTTTCTGTATTTAATTTCTAATGTGTTTCATTTGGACTCTGATCTATGACTATATTAAATTCTAAGTATCAATGAACACTCCTCAAAAAGAGTTGAAGGCTACCAGTACGCGTAGTCCTTGGCTTACCACTGGTTGTTTAGCAACCATTCAAAGTTAGAACAGATCCTCCAAAAGGTACTTGCAACCTGGTTCCAAAGTTACAAAGGCTACACCTGCAGTCAATGTGACTGCATTTCAAGTTCTTAGCCATTTGCAGCATCCCACAGTCACATGACCGCGATTTTTATTTTTGCTGAAAACTGGCCTTTACTTCCAGTTTTTGGCAAAAATGCCCCATAGTGAACAGTGGGTTCGCTTAACAAGCCCAGTGCTTGCTTAACAATGGCTGCAAAAAATATCATAAATTAGATCTGATCACATGATGACTTACTTTATGACCATTATAATTCACAACCATAATAGGCAGGCTCTTTTATGGTCATAAATTGAGACTACCTATAGTATCTCACATTCACTCTCTCATTCATTTAGACCTTATATACCTAAAACTTTTCTTGTGCTGGCCAGACCACAGAATGGTGTGGGGAGTCCCTTAAGTGCTCTTTATGATGAACCTTCATGGGGAAGGAGAGGGCTTTGGAATTCTCTTCGCTCCAGCTTTCTTTTATAAAGAGTACTGGATTACCTCTTATGGATTGCTGGATCATCTCAGTATCACAGATCTTGTCATTATCATTCATGCAAATCTGGTCAAGATTTTTTTCCCATGGATATTTCATTACCATAGAGAGTACAAGAACTTCAGAATGATTTTTTTTCAAATAATCTTATTAAAGATTACAATAAAAGGAATAAAAGTTATACAGACTACAAAATTGTAAAAGAAAAAAATGTGAAGAAAAATGACTCCTCCCCCTTTATCCCAACAAGTATACACAGTTTAAGTAAATTTATTGTCACATCTTAAATTGCAGCTACACTCTCTTCATCCTATATCTCATCTCCTAACTAAAAGCAAAATTCAAAATCCTTGTCATTCATTCCTTGTCAGCAAAAGTCCATTATGGGTTGTCAGACACAACTAATGATCTGTCTTAACTTTGATCAAATAAGCCAATCTTATATTCTTCCCTTTTCCTTTTAATAGTTCTTAACTCCTTCAAATAGAATTCCACAGCTTTATTTCTTGTTTGTCATTTAATAGTTGAATATCACCTGTTTCATTTGAAAATCCAATGCATTTTTTCTTCATCCTTCTTGCTTGCCACATTTATATGTTGTTCTTCCATTGCATCATCAACTTGTCTATCATTTCTGAGAGTTTCAAAAACTATTTGTCAAAAACTTTTCAAAATCCATATTCTAAGTCCCTTTTTGTTGCTTATTACAGAAAGTATTATTTTTAACATCATATTTAAAAATTCGTTATCTAAGTAGAAGGCAATTCACCAAGCGAAGACAGTATAACTTGTCTTAATCCTAAAGCAACAGGAAAAACTCACAAATCCAATTGCCTCCCCTCCAATAAATGCGTTGGAAAATTGGAAGGTAAATTTCTTCATGAATCCTGCTAATTTCTCACATACGTCTTTTATCTTAAGTCTTTGTAAGAGAGGAATACAACCATCAGTAGCAGCAACAAACCACCTAAGGACATTTGCAGGGCCATTGCATTGTTTTGTAGGCTTTTATTTCCTTGGAGTCTTTTAATGTGGTTTTATGCTACTATAGTCACTTCTCTGCCACAGCCTACCCCATCTTTTCTCTGGCATAGCTTTTAATGTGAAGGTTTTGTATTTTAGCAATTTTGGATCATCTGTTAACCAGGTTTCCTAGAGAAATATTACATACGTGATGAAATTTGGATCTGATTTTAGATGGAAATTTTAGATCTCCATTTTTATGGAGCTTTGTTCCATAAGATTATGCCCCTTAGTAAGTGATTGACAGTTCAAATTACTACCAGTCTTTGGTTTTATTTTGAGAGGCAGCCATACAAGGTTTGGTTCCAACAGGGGAAGTGTCTCCTGAAAGCCACTCACATGAGGCTTATCTGTGCTGATTTGGCCCAAAAAATATGTGTATAAAAACCAATTTTTATAGTCAAATTGTTGCTTATCAGCTGACAATCTTTTTAGAAAACATTTATTGATTTTGAACAACATACACAAAGTATGACAAAATATATAACAAAATAAAACACAAAATACATAATAAAACAACACAATACAATGCAAAAAAAAAGGGAAAAAGTGCAGAGGAAATCAATACAGCTCTTTTCCCATCTAATATTCCCAACCTAACTCTGTATGGATATCTTTTCAGGAACCCGAAGAAAACAACACATGTTTGATCTCTAAAATCTGCCTCATATCAAAATCACCCCAAGCTCTAAATACTTCTCTATTTGGAGGCATTTTTCTTCTTCATAATATATAAAATAGTAACAGAAAAAAAGGGAAAGAGAAAAAGGAAAAAGAAACTTTTTAGAGTCCTTAAATCCAGCAGATAAAACAGTTAATCCAGCTATTCGAGAACACTGCCACATGTTGTTGTTGCCTGTCTGAAGCCAATCCACACTGTAGCACACAGAGTAAGATAAACATTCTCCAAAATAATCCAAACAGAGAAAGTAAAAAATGGCTCTTTACAAAAAAGGATGCATCTCGTAAAGTTCACAGAGTTTTAGAGTGCTGCTCATATCTTAATATCTTCTTCAAATTGTTTAAGAAATCAGGTTCAGCAGCACAGTTCAAATATTTGCTAAGATCATAAATCGTTGATATAAAGACCTTCGCGTTCCCACCTCCATGCCAGTTCAGCTCCATCTGTAAGCCTTTCCGCAGTAAGCTCCAAAATACCATGATTGCACAGGAAACAGATTGTAAATCCTCACAGAACTAGCTCTTAGCTATCTCAATAAAATCCATGCCAAAAAAAGCAGTTGCTAACAAAAAAAAGGAGACCAGGAGATGCTGCTAATGAAAAAAGGCATTGGCTGGACTATGATCTTAACCCCCGCAGGCCCAACCAGTAGCCACCCGATTTTGGAAGTTGCCTGCCCCTCCTCAATCAGGCACCCACCATCAGCTGACAGTCTTAAATTGATTGTGTTAACATGATCTCTGGCATCCTCATCTAGCTCCTGTACTGACTGATTTGCATTTACTGGAGGATGTTATTGAGGAGTTAACAAATGGGTGAGATATGGGTGTTGAAAATCTGGTAAACCTCTTCCTCAAGATTTTTATTCTTTGAAGACCCTGGCAATTAGTGCTTTGTCAAAAGGCAGAAATCAAGTTAATTCTTAAGAGCCATTAGAGCTTACTCAGAGTAGCAGCAGAACCTACAGTTTGTTTCTAGAAATTACTCCCAACTCTTGAGCAGTCGGTAAAACCAAGTTGATTAATGGTTTGGCTATTATACATGTTGTTGCCAGCATTTCCTGTAGGCCACCCAGTCTTTTAATGTCAGCTTGATCTAAGTCTGGCAAAATGCTTAAAGCTTTCCTTTCAGGGATTCATTCATCTGTAGGTTCTCTTGCTACAGATTTACAGTTTGCTTCAACTTTTTCTTCTCTAGTCAGCTAAGCTTTAGGAAGTTTTCTTCATCTGTCCTCCAAGGCTTCCATATTTCAATGAAATTTCAGTCATATGTCTGTTAGGGAATTTCTCTTTAGAGAAGTCTTTAACTTTTTGGGAGGGGGTTATTTGATGAATTCAAGTTTGGGGTTCCTGAGTTAGGATTCCTCCTAATTCCTCCTGGATATCCCAGAAATAACCTTTTGGAGGAGGAGGAAGCTGAAAGTATTATATTGTGCCCAGCGACTACAAAATTGACCCATCGTATTATCTACATTAAGAGATATATGTCAGTTTGATATATACCACTTTGTCTATTATTTTGCTTTTTTAAAAAAGGAAGAGTGTGATGCATAACTTTTCTATCGATTGAGATTTTATACAACTTTTCCCCTAATAGGTAATGTATTTAACAGAATATAACATAGAACAGTTAATATCTGGTCATTGGATGCCTGTTTCATTACTTTTAAACTAATCAAATCTAATTTCAAAACAGTATTATGATTTAGGTTGGATTTGTCTGTTGTGGTATGGTTTGATTTTAACTGTGCCTCCCCAGAAATCCTTAAGGAGTATGGCAGTATAAAAATACACTAAATAAAAACACTCTTATTTAAGGTAACATTCCAAACTATGATTTTGGGTGGCAGTTTTGAGATGGAAATGATGGACATTTCTGACCTATGTGTATTAATACTGCTCCCTGTATGATAAGAAGTGAAAGACCCTTCATTTCATAATATTTTAATCCTTTTAAAATAAAAACTGGCCACGATAAAAAGTACTGCTCCTTCCATTCCTTCTGCTGCTGTTACGTGAATGAATGATCATGCTATGATGTCTGAATGATATCTAGTACTACAGAAGTAATGGTAAAGGGGATATTGTTCCTCTTGCTGTTTAAAAATAATTATCTGTGTGTAAATTCTGTAGAATAAAGTTCAGACAAAATAGCAATATTCTCTGGTGCCTCTTCTGTTGTCTGTACTGAATAAATCAACTGTTTTGTTGATGGCATTTTCCTATATAATAACAATTTCCCATTTTACTGGGAAGACCAGAGATAAACTAGGACTTTGGAACCCAGCCACACAGAGCTCCTGTCCCTCCTGTTTCCAGATATCACAAAGCCTTGACTGAATATTGATGAATAAGGTGTATGTCAAATCATTGGAAGAGGTGAATCTCTGACGCTTCTTTGCCCCTCTAGAGATGAAGAAGAGCTGCGAAAGTCTCTTTCGGAATTGGCAGACCCCAACTCAAAGTCCATCAAACGCATCAGCAGTTGCAGCAGCCCCTTCCTGGACTTCTCACAGGATTCCAGCATTGCTATATACAAACATGGTCTCCTGGTGCGCAAGAGCCATGCTGAGCCAGATTGCAAAAAGAGTATGTGTGACAACAGTGGCATGGGTGTGAGTGAAAGAGATAGAAGCAGGAGGGCACTGGGATGCTCACTCTTTGAGGCTCCAAGAAGGATTATTCCTCTTCGCCATTGCTGAATTTATACAGCTTGGGATGTAAGAAAGGAGGGTTAGCTCAAAACCTGTAGCTGCTTCAAGGCAGGATTCCTCCGTCAAGGAAATACACCGTGAGCCTTTGAAATCTTTTGCCAAGTCAGTCAGAAAGTTTGTGATTCACTTAAAAAAATCTGGCAGTAAGGAGGCAATGGTGATTTGTTCCCAGAAGGAGTGTGTGTTGACATTTCCTTGAGAAGCGTACATAGCATAGGAATGACCATTGGCCATGCCAGACAAGCATTCTTAATTCCTCTAAACTTAATCAGAAAACAATCACAGACCACTCTGTTTAAAGACTATATGTATCTTCTCGTTCTCTTTTCAGTTTTAGGTTAGAGATTTACTGATTCATGTGACAGCAAAATTTCGTAATCTTGATGGTTTTATACACCAGCGCAGGATTATTAACAGGTTTTAATATTCAGTTACATTGGATGTTCTATTGATTTAGCAGTGTTCTTTTTTCCAGATTCTCTAGCCAACCTTTTACTTCCTCCTTTTCACCTTCACTGCAGTTGGGGAGGCCTGTGGCCTCCAAGCCACACCAACCTCCTTTTTTTGTCTACAAATTGTGATGCGAGAAAAGAACAGCAGCATTTTTCTCAATAAACGGGACTCTAAGATAGAGATGCCAACAGCATCCATCAAAGGGGGGAAAAGGGGGAGAGTGAGGTAAAGGGAGTTATAAAGGAAGAAAGAAAAGGAGAGAGGAGAGAAATATAATGTCTATCAGAACCATTTCATGATTTTAAAACCACCTCTTCTTGATTTTGGCCACATTTCACCCTGGCACATGGGAATGTGGTTTTTCTGATCATCTGTGGCATTCTCTTTCCACAAATATGGTTGATATCTGCTCTTCGAGCGACAATTTTATCCTGCCTTTCTGCAGGGGCATGGTGGTAAGAAGACCGTTGAAGCAGGCAGCACATAGATTCATAAATAGGTTAGGAGAATATAAAGCTGGAACTGGCCCTTAGGCAGCCAATGCCACAAATATTGGCAAATTTCACAAATCGAAATTAATATTTCAAGGCAATTGCCAAATTATGCTGGGCAGGACAGACAAAAATGTGATGAAAATAAAAAAAAGTAGGACAACATTACAACAGTATAACATGTTCTGGTTTCTTTTCAGATCGTATCAAACTCCCATGGAGATTGTTAATATACCAAGGATTCTAACTTTCAAATTACACAGAACTCATAAAAGGATTTTTTTTCTTTGTGGTCTAGGCATCTATGAGGAAAGATTTTACTGCAGTGTGTTAATTTTGCATTGAATACAGATCATAACAGAAAGCAGAGCAGCAGTTTCAGGGAGAAGGGAAGGATAAAGTTCTGAAAAGGAAAAAGATAAGTGCCATCTGCCAGGTGGTGGCATTCTCCTGCTGACTGGCTAAAAGAGAGGTTCAAAATGAGAATAGTAGCTTGCTTTTAAGTTTGTCTGGGATGTGATTCATACTCATTGTTTAACAAACCTGCTCCCACGTTGTAGTAAGTCTTAAGCAACTGTCTTTTGCAGTTGCTGTAGACCTAGAATACTACATAAATATTCTTCCCTGGCACTAAGACAAAGACTTTTTTAAAAACAGTCTTTGTTCGTGCCAGGGAAGATACCAGCAGAATTTATCATGTTTACTAAAGTAAAATTTTATTAACTTTCTCTTTTGCTTGACAGCTCCAAGAGGAAAACGAGGGTGGAAGACTTTCCATGGGATACTGAAGGGAATGATCTTGTATCTACAGAAGGTATCACTCTCCCTCTTGCTCTCTCCCTCTGCCTCTCACAAACACACATGCACTCACACACGCTTCTATGTCATAAGGAATGCAGTCTCCTTAACTGTGTGCCCAATTACAGTACGTTAAAAATCAGGATATACCCAACTTTATTAAAATATTCATGCATTTCAGTATTTATGTAAACCTTGCTCCAGAAAACAGCGTAGATATTAAAGATATTAAAGCACTGCTCAAATTCTGCTATAAAGAAACCCGCTGGCATTCTCTAAAGTAGGATGCTGACATACGTGCCCACATGCTGTTCTTCCTTTTGTTCACTTTTCAGTCATTTGGTGACATATAGCTGAATTATGACGGTTCAAGAGCACCCTAAGATTTGGAAGATAGAAGCAATGAACTGTGCACTCCAGAATCTTAATCTAAAATTTGCATTTTTGCAACTCTTCCTGTTGTAAATACTTCCTCTTCCTTTAACATCAAATCCCAACATAAGAAAGGGTCTGCTGAATCAGAACTGATACTGCTGCAAGCCTATGACAATGCTTAAATTCAAAACTAATTGCTTTCGATACACTTGTCCTCCACTAATTTTTAAATTAGTGGCTTTATTATACATTACTGGCTATTGCCGTATCTTGTGGTAATGATATTCACAGGTTAATTACCTCTGTTTTTGTCTCTTCTAAATCTCTTTCTCATCATTTCAAATCATTATATGACTCTGGATACTGTTTGTGAGAGAGGAAGAAAAACTTATTTCCTCCATGCCATGCACGGTTTTATGTAGTTAAATTATATCTTCCTTTTTCCAGTCTGAATTCCAAAAATTCTAAACTTTTCTTGCAAGAAAAATGCTTAGTTGCCTTCTTCTGTGTTTTTTTCCCCAGTTCTATTATATCCATTGTCAAATGTGGGAGCCAGAACTACACACAGTATATTGACATGAACTTACAACAGACCTTTAGAAGGAGACTACAGCCTTGGCAGTTTTATTTTTATTGTTAATGATCTTTAGAATGCAGTTTGTCTTTTACAGCTGTTGGACACTGATTTGGTATCTTCATTGAGTGGATCCCTTGTGACCACAATATCTTTTTCTCAGTATTGACTTTGCTAGGTTTTTTTTTTAATTTAAGCTTTTAAATGTATGTACACCATTTACATTTACTCATTTATCATTTAGCTAACATCCAGTTTATCATACTGGAACGTCCATCCATCATACTGGAACTGCAATGGTATGTAGGAATGACCTTAGGAGATGGGGAAGAGCTGCAGTCAGGTAGCTTAGACCACAGAAGTAATGTGAATGTGGCAGATGTCTCAAAAGGGACTGTGAGTGGTTCCTTGAGCTGTAAAGACAACATGGCAGAGATGTAGCTCCAGACTTGAAATATTATTTTAATGTAACCTTACAATAAATTAGAGCTAGTATTTTGGGGAGTGCTTCTTGTCTGGAATATTTCGCAAGGCTGACATGATCCCCTCAAATTATATCTTTTGCAAACTTGCCAAATTCACTTAAAGATCGTTTACAGAAAAGTTTAAAAGCACCATCCCAACACATTGATTGATGCACTCACTACTATTTCCCTCCACTGAGAAAGATGTGTGTTTATTCCTACTTAACTTGTAAGTGATTAGCAATTAATAGCAATTTGGCATAAGAGGATAGGTCTTCTTATGTGTGACTGCTAAATTTGTTCAAAACACTGTGATAAGAAATGTTGTCAAAGGTAATTGAAAATTCAAAGCATATGGAATCAATAGGATCGCATTTCCTCCATGCTCCTGGATAGATTCGAGTTATAGGAAGTGGGTACATCAGAATTTACCTTTTCAGAATCCATGATATTTTTTCAACAGGTTGATTCTTTATGTGATTACCTTTGATGCCATTTTCACCAATTTATCGAGATTGTTGGCTGACTGTGATTTCTTGGATACTTCCTGGTCCCTTTTTAAAAACATAAACTTCCAAGTCTTCAGGCACTGAGCCCAGTGTGAAGGACAGATTAGATGTTTTGGCTGGACTCAATTTCGCATCAGAGTTTTTTTTTAAGAACTCTGTTAGATGCCATCAGGACCGATGATGTTTTATTCGTTGTCTTTCAAGATTGATTGATTGGTTCAAGTCTGCCCTCATTGCAGAAGCTCACTGCATGGCTTTGGATTAGTCATTCTCCTCGCCCAATCTATCCCACAGAGTTGTTTTGGGTAGAATGAGAGGAAGGAGACCTGCGCATGCTTGCTCTGAGCTCTTGAGGGCAAGGAAGGCTATACTTCAGGTAAATAAAGTTACCCATTTCTCTGTATTCTCTGTTTCAAGAGTCAGTTTGGCGTAGTGGTGAAGGCACCAGGCTAGAAACCAGGAGACCGCGAGTTTTAGTCTTGTCTTAGATACGAAGCCAGCTGGGTTTCCTTGAAGTAGTCACTTTCTCTCAGCCCTAGGAAGGAGGCAACGGCCAACTACCTCCAAAATCTTGCCAAAAAAACTACAGTGATTTGTCCAGGTAGTTGCCAGCAGTCAAGTCTGGTTCAAAGGCACAAATACATAGAAATTGTCATTTTACACTTTTTTTTGCCAGAGTTTATATTCCTTCATGTACCGATCAGGACAGGCACCTTCTTGGACACAGAAGGATCATTTTTCTTCTTCCATAACTGTAAAATAACATTAAAAAAATCTTATTCAGTTTTCATTTTACAGACTTATTTCTTTCCCTCTCTCAGATCTCTTTTCAAACTTCTGAGACAAATGTACAAGGCCAGTTTATACAAAATATCTGCTTAAAAATGAGTATTTGAGGGGAGCTGTCTCACCTAACAAGCAGCTGTATAGGGGCAATAACTATTTTGGAGAGATTTTGTAAGTTAAACAACTGTCACCTTTCAGTTGTCTTTCAAGGCATAAGGAAGTCTTACAACTGACTATGGGACTACAGTATACAACTGTACAGGCAGTCCTCACTTAATGGGGATTGGAGACTGACAATTCTGTTACTTGGCGATGAGGTTATAAAATTGAACTGATTTATACCATTTCCGGCTTCATTAAGCAAATCACTGTGAATTGTTAAGCGCAATGTCATGTGACCACAACTTGCAGTTTTCTTCCAACTTCCCCATCGACTTTGCTTGCAAATGGTGGTCATATGACCACAGGATGCTGCAGCTGTTGTAAAAGTGCACCAGTTGCCACATACCCAAATGGTGATCATGTGACCACAGGGATGCTGCAACAGCCACAACTACAAGGACTGGTTGTAAGTCTCCTCGTTCAGTGCCAAAACTTCAAATGGTTGCTGAACGAGTGGTTAGTAAGCGAGGATCACCTGTATTGCAGAACACTGGCCTTAGTCAGTGCCACGGCAGAGAAGGTAAAGATGAAGAATAGAATCCGTGTAGTGAGCTGCACTTGAAGATGACCTTACAACACTGCCATATTTTTAGAATTTGGTAAAGAAATTTATGTCATTTTAACAGATAAGCCTGGAACAAAAGCATGCGCACCTTTGAAAGGACAGGATAAGCATATATGGCAGCCTGTTACAATGATATGCATGCTTTGTACAATTTCTTCTTTAAATTCTGAAGTCTAAGAGTGGAAAATTGCTGACATATTGCCCGTGGAAGTGCTTGCCATGAGTACTTTCTAAGTAGGAAGAAAGGAAGTACTTATGAGCATGGAAAATAACAGGAAGCAACAACAGAACCAATAAGGAAAGACACATAACAGACATCTATCCTCTCTACCTGCATTTCAGGAAGAATATAAACCTGACCGCGCCCTGGCTGAGGAAGATCTGAAAAATGCCATCAGCATCCATCATTCACTGGCGACCCAAGCTTCAGATTATAACAAGAGACCCAACGTTTTTTACCTCCGGACAGCTGACTGGAGAGTCTTTCTCTTCCAAGCTCAGTAAGCAGCAGCGCATGGACCGTAAATTAAACCCTTCCAACAGGGAGGGGAAATTAATTGTCAGGTCAAATTTTACATTAGAAGGATCCGTAGCTCACAACAGGTAGTGTCAGGAAAAGAGATAAAAACACACAGAGCTAAGCTGCGATTAAGGTTTTGTCTCATCACTGAACGCAGCCTTTCTTATTACTTCCTTCCCTTTCGGATTGTTCCGAATTAAAAACGTTTTAAGGAAGCAGCAGCACATCTCTTTCATATTCCTTAGAATTCCAACTTTATAAAACTATAGAAAGGTCTCCATTCAGACCAAGGTCTGTTCAAAATGTTTCCATTTTCCTCAAGAAATGTAAAGGTTTCCTCTGCCGGTCGTGGCCAACTTAGGAGGCAGTGCTCATCTCCGTTTTCTAGCCGAAGGGCCAATGTTTGTCTGAAGACTCTTCCATGGCCATGTGGCCAGCATGGTTACATGCTGAGGTACATGGACATTGTTACCTTCCCATTGAAGGTGGTACTATTTATCTCCTTGCATTTTTACATGCTTTCAAACTGCTAGGTTGGCAGGAGTTGGGGCAGACAACGGGAGCTCACCCCATGCGGGAAACTGCCCAATGCGGCAGCGCTGGGGTCTCGAAATCGAGCCACCGACCCTTCTGCCGACAAGCCCAGTGCCTTGCTTGCATCACCGTGCACCCTAGATCACTGTAACCATGTCGAAAACAACCTTTGGGAGCAATATACCAGCATAAAATATATGCCACCTCTTACTCATAATAGCGTGGAGAACATGTGGATTTACTTTTGGTTCTTTCCATTTAAAATCAGCATCATTTTAAAAGTGTTTTAAATTTTATTTGCAAATGTACGACTTTCAAAATTACAGAATGTGTGATGAGAGGTTGGTGTAATTTTATGGGTTTCAGCAGAGGGCTGGGGATTTCTTTTGTATGAGAATAAGTTATTTTTTGAAGAAACCATCTTGGTGAGTAGTTTTGGCCCGTGTATTTGCAACTATGAGAGAATGACATCTCTTATACATCTTATTCCAGGAACGCAGAACAAATGCATTCCTGGATCACATGGATTAATGTGGTAGCCGCCATGTTCTCTGCACCACCATTTCCAGCTGCCATTGGATCCCAAAAGAAATTCACTCGCCCATTACTGCCCAGTTCTTCCACAAGACTGTCACAGGTAAGTGGGACATCTTTACTCTTCATTCTCTAGTGATTCTAGTATTATTTTGAAAGAATTGGAGGAAAAGTTAATGGGCGTTAAGATAATAAGATTCTAATGCAAAAGGAATCAGAAAAATTATTTATTTGTCACTGCCAATCTTGGAAACTATTCTAGGCAGCTCACAGTTGAAATAAATAAAACAATAAAACAAAATAAAACATGAAAATACAATAAAAAACATGATGAAAGAAGAGGAGAAGGCACACATGGGGGGCGGTGGGATTGATTAATTCAGCAACCACTTCCAAGATGACAAATCCCTGATGGAGCTCCAAGATAACTTGCAGAGCCAGGTCTTCAGGCTCTTTCAGAAGGCCGGAAGGGAGGAAGTGGACCACACCTCAGGGGGCACAGTGTTTCAAAGAAGAGAAGACATGGCAAAAAGGGCCCTTCTTCTGGATCCCGCCTGCCGGAATTCTTTGATCAACAGGGACTGTAGCATGCCTCTTCTGCCAGCCTGGGTGTGGTGGGCCAAACTCATTGGGGTGAGATGGTGCCACAGACAACCTGGGTCCATGCCGTGAAGGGTTTTAAAGGTAAGAACCAGCACCTTGAATTGCACCCAGAAGTAAACTAGGGACCGTTTATAATGAATAAACTGCCTTGAAATCAGCAAGCAAAAGTTGTGTGCCCATGTATTTGTGCAAAAATACAGATTCAAAGAGGATTCTAAAAAGAGAGCACAGACCTGAAGAAATCGGTAACAATGTCACAGAGGGAAATGGACAGTGAAGGCAAGTTGTGAATGGCAGTTAGGGCTGTCTGTCTATGAATATTCTCATTAATCCAGGTCACGATAAGTAGTAAAAATTGCCAAACTTTTTGCAAAGTTTCTTAAAAAAAGGTAACTAGACTTTCATTACAAGATGTTATTGGAGACATTTTGCCTTCTATCTTGAAGGCTTTTTCAGTCCATCTGAAAATGAAAAAAAATGATCAGGAAATATGCACATTTCTAAAAAAGAGGTGGGGGAAGATGAGAAAATATAGCAAGGTTACACACAGTCAGTTTAAACAGGGTGATAAGTTCCTAAAAAAAGTGAGGGGATTGGGGGAAGAGGATGCAGGGAACAACAGGTTTTTCCATAGCAAAAGAAACAGAGGATGGACAACAAAACTTAATTGTCTTTTAGCACATTGACATTTCAGCACTTCCTGCTTTTTTGGCAAATGATTTAACGCTGTTTCATAAATTAAAGGGTTATATCCATACTTGGCCATTAGTATGTTACAAGGGAGGAGTCTTAGTGACTTGGAGCTGCATTGAATTTCATTGTTTTTCAGCACTAAGCTGCAAATCTTAATGGTTATGTTACGATTTTCAAAGATTTTCACGTTTCTTCAGATACATTAAACATTACCCTAATATTTTTGGTCTCTTCAAAATCTTAAAACTTTGGAGGAACTTACAACACTGAAAAACCATGCCATTCTTTATGGGTTACTGTTGCATTTAGCTATAATATGTGGGATTGGTGGTACTGTAATTCTCTTAACCACATAGAGTTTTCTCCTTGTATATCAAGTCCAATTTATTTACTTATTTAAGACTTAGGCGCTACTTCAGTCTTAATCTATTTAAAGCAGCATGTGCTGCATCTACAGCAAGAGTTAAAACAATACTATAACAATACTTAACACTAATCCCACTGCACTTTAAAATTGCTCTCCATATTGACACAAACTGCAGATGAGACAGTGGTACTGGAAAAGAAGCTGCTAAACAAGGTATTGCAACCCTGGCCCTGCTTTTGTATGTAGCAACAGTTTCCATAATTGATAACTTTATAAACATTAGGTTGGTCTCAACCGGACTGATATTTGTTTAACAAGTGCCTACATTCAAAAATTGTCAGGTGACTTCTGTCAGAACAGACTCTAAGAAAAAGATTCATGGACTATCAAAAACAGGATGCAGTTCAATTATACCCAGTAGGACTTGAGAAAGAAGAAAAATCTCTAAACGCATTTTTTTTAAATTTCCTTTCATTTCAAAGCTTCTTCCAATGAAACATATTTTAAAGGTGAGGGGGCTGTTTAGAAAATATAATTCCAAGTTCTCTTGGGTCTACCTAAACAGATTTTTGAATCCCCTTTTACACCTATGTTCATTGTAATTTTCACATTCTTTGAATTTATCTGCTGACTATTGGATGTGTATTTAGTACTTTAAAAGGTTGCTTAATTATGTCCATTCCAGAAAGACAATAAATACAAATGCCATTACTTTTAATCTTACACAAAAACCCAAAGAACCACTTTTTTCCCATTCTGGCAGTGAAATGGACAGTGGTGGAGAAAATATGTCCTTATACAACACACATAGGAATAATGATTTGGCAATTCCCATCGGTTTCTTGTGTTTTTAGGAACATAAATATGTAGTTTACAAGTAGTTCAAAAAATTAATGTATGAAATCTCCTCATCCCTTGTTAGACTGAACAGATTTTCTGGCTTTTGAATTACTACAGGATGGTTTATGACTCAAGAGTTGAAGCTGAATAATATGTTGTGTAATATATTGAAGAAATAGGTGATCATAAATAATAGGTCACTGAGGTAACATTTAGTGGGATTGGAGCATATTAAAGCTGGTTTGCTAAAGGAGATTAACCTGCACTGAAATGATGAGGCAGACAAATTGCATAGACTGGGTAATTTATTTATCTTCACATTTATATGCCGCCAATTTCCAAAGA
>JANHZU010008962.1:17937-38107 GCA_032468055.1 Acrochordus granulatus | reverse complement strand
GATGTTAGGGACAATCATTTCTACCTCAAATTCCGTTGAAAATGATTTTTTGGTGAATATTTTTGGGGGCGTGGAACCGATTATCTGACTTTCCATTGTTTCCTATGGGAAACTGCATTTCTCTTTTTGAGCATTTCGCGCTAAGAGCGTTCTTCCGGAACGGATTAATCTCGTCATGTGAGGCACCACTGTAGTTACTAGCTGTAGCTGTTCATAGAAGAAATCCTTAAGCAGGAGCTCTTGTACTCATGGAATGTGCTCTGACTCCCATAGGTGTGATTTCCATGCTAGTTCATGGGAAGATAACTAATAACCATTCAGAACCGCTGTGCGGTTAGAAGAGAGAGTAGAAGAAAATAATTCAAGAACATGCCTGTTGGCACTGTCACGTTCAATAAAATGCAGTTGAGAAGAGTTTTCTGTTGCCTGCTTATGAACTAACTGGTGGTGCAGTTTGTGTAGTACCCTTCCAAGCATATCGCACAAAAGGAATGCTCATCTATGAGCATCAAATACCTTCCATAACCACACAATTCTGGAAAAGCAGTCAAGTGGTTCTAAGTTCCACTATTCAAGGGGAAAGAAGACCACCATACATCCTCCAAGCTCTCCTAAATGAAGAGAAAGCCAGATTTAACGAAAGCTGCTGAATGCAGTCACTTCAGCCTCCTGAGCATTTGATGATGATCACAATTGGATATATTGCATGGAAGAAAAGGAAGAGCAGGAGAAAAGTGGGAACTGCATCTAGGAAACAAGTCTTCAGCTTTTTGTACCTCCTTCGCAGGTACAGAATCCACATATGTGATGCAAGGGGACTACAACTAATCAACTTTTAAATTAAAAACTAATCTCATAAAAAAGCAGAAAACCATTGAAAATGATAAAGAGAAGACTAGGATATTAAGCTTTATAATCAAAGCACATACAGTTTTGGCATGGGTCCAGGTTACCTGAGGAACTGGCTTTCCCCAGTGGGCTTAGCCCACCCCATCCTTGCCAGCAGTAAAGACACACTACGGATCCCGTCAGCCAGCGAATTCCAGCTGGCAGGATCCAGAAGGGCTTTTTCTGCCATGGTATCCGCCTTATGGGACGTCATATCACATGGCTCTGTAGGGCAGCTTGGGGTCCAGGTAGCTGCATGTCATCTAGGTGGCGGCTTTTTAGACTGACAATTCCACCTCCATATTAGCCCCCCATCATCTTGTGTATCCCTCTTACGTTTTTATCATGTTTATCTTATTTATAATTATAGATATGTATAATACTTTAAGTTGCTCAGAGTTTAATAGATATATTTTAAAGATTTTTTTTAAGATTTTTAAAAAAAATTTTTAAAGATTTTAAAGCAAATAAGTTTAATAGATATATTTTAAAGATTTTTTTTAATTTATAGATAAATGGCAGGGGAGGGGGAGTCAATGAGGGAATAGAATTCTACAAGTTATCACAATAAAAATATAACACAGAGGTAGAAAATTTTTATTCAGCACATGATATCTTTGATTCTGTATGCAAAATAACAATTATTTCCATAAAAAAGTAATCTAGCTTTACATGTTAATTTTTTTTAGTCACATAGAATGTTATTAATACAAGAAAGTGACATTTGTCTTCACTATCCTACAGTTTTATGTTCATTTTAGCCAAATTTTAAAGGCACTCAAAACAGAAAATTTTGTCACTCTATATTATACCAACACTCTATATTACACCAACACACAGTCCATTTTTGACTAGGGAAACTTTTTAAATGTTAAACATTTCATTCTTTGTTACTGCTGCAACATCTTACTTTCTCTCTTCTTTTCCTTTCCCAAATCAAACCACTGTTAAAGCCTTGAGCAACAACCTCCTTGAGCAACAACATAAGGAATGCTGTTCAATTTTGCACTGTTTTCCTACTCAAGAAATTTATAATTTTCTGAAAAAGATTCATAGGTCAGAAGTGATTTAAAATTAAAAAGAATTATTTCAAAGTCTGAGCAAAGTCTTAGCAAAGATTGTTAGCCTTCTTATTGGGGGAATTGTATGTAATCAATTTATATAGCCACCCTACTTGGTACACAACTCAAAGCAGCCTACATCACCAGTGGAATTCAAAATCCACTCATTCATTGTACACACTTTGAAATAGAAAACTTCTTTGAATAGCAGTTATCTGGACCGAAATGCTGGGCAATGGGCAGGGAAGCTGACTGCTGATAGAATCATTGTCATATGCGTGCTGATAGCTATTAAAGCTGAATTAAGAGAATGGTCAAACTAATCTGCAATATCGCAATCTGCATGGATTATCGAAATCTACATTTTTCCCCAGGCAGTTTCCACTGTCAAGCAAATCCTCACTATAAAATGAAAGAAACTGTAGTTGAAATGTGAGCAGACTTGGGTCAGAATTGATAAAAGATACTGGAATAAGAGCAACCACATTTCCCCATGGGTATGGGATCCTGGTTGTTATAAGCAGCAGGCTGGCCATGAAAAATGGGTGTACAGCAATTCTCTACTGATGACAGTATCCTGGACCCTGAGAGGAACATGCCAGAAGCAACCATTAGTCATTTTCACCCAATACTTGTCTAGCGTCAGTGCACTTGCTCCTGCTGGTTGGGAGGCAAGGGAGAAGGCGACTCCAGCAGTGGGGCAGGTTGCAGTTTCCTAGATAGAGCTGCTGGCTCCTCTTCTACTGACTGACTGCCATAAGCACTGTCTTCCTTAAGCTCTGAGACAGAGAAAAAAGATAATCACTATATTTTACTTTCACCATTCACTTGTAGCCTTACTCATATTTTATACTGTTACCTGCACTCTGTAGTTTATCAAAAGTCTCTGGTCTCTTTAGTAACGTCACACCCTCTGTCAGTCCCATAGAGCCAAGTGCTTCCAACAGACCTTCAAGAGTGCCACCAGCAATCTAAGGAAAATCAGAAATTAAAGGGGAACTCAAGGAATGGGATGACAGTGGGGATATGTGAGGGAGAATTACTGACCTCATAGCTGAGTAAGAGTTTTCTGCTGGGGGAAACGGCATCTTTGTACATATCCACTAAGCTGCAGAGACCTAATTTCTTGGCCAAGTCTGCCCAATTTGCCCCTTGGCAGCCCTGGTTTAAGAGCTTCTCTAGACTCTGAAGAACATCATTATTCAGAAGTAGGATGCCCCCTGATACAAAGAGAGATTGTAAGTAGAGAATGGGAGGTACTTATTTCCAAAAAATCAGAAATACTACTAGTTTTCCCTGCAATTTCCCAATTCTATGCAGGAGGATATATCCTGCATAGTGCTGTTTGCACTGTGGCCCCTCCATAGTCAGAAGCAAGGAAGTGCCCATAATGAGTGAGGCAAATTATTAGTGGGGTTCTTCTAGATTTACCCACCTTGCCTAGACACAGAAGAGGTATCAGATTGCTTCCTTCCAGCATCTTCTTTTGAAGCTTGTAGTAGTATCTCTCTTACCTACAAAGAAAGAAACTGGATTTTAAATATTTCTACTTGGTTACCCATTAGAAAGACAACACCTGTAAAAGAAGGCCATGTTTCATGGGCGAACTGCAACAGTACGTGGCCCATTTCACCATAAATGTGAGGTAAAAAGAATATGGAAAGGAATTAAAAGTTCTTTACAGATCTGAGTGGTAACTGAATTGCTTCGCTATTCCAACTTATCAGCTGACTCCCCTCCAGCCGTTACCTACCTTCTGGCTACAAGTCAAATCAAATGGGGTATGTCCCCGGCCCTGATTTGTTTCACATGCTTTGGACTTCTCAGTCCCCCACTCGGCAATACAGTCCAGGCCTTGCTTAGTCAATTCACCACAAGTATCTCCCAGTTCTGTGATCCATTCCTCTTCTTCCATCTCAACATCACTGCTTGGTTGGGATGAGGGGGCTATGATGGGTTCATCATTTTCACATAAAACATCTGCTCCTGGGAAAGGAAATACAGAGCAGTCAGAATATTTCTAAAACGGAGAAAAACTTAAGATTAATTTACATCCTTTTTAGCAAAATTGCAGAAGAAAGCTCTAATTATGACAAACTTCAGCTACAGGGACTATCAGTCAAAAGGCTAATCCTGCCAACACTGCTGAAGCAATTTCTCTTGCCCCTCATACAGTAAACCTAGAATATATTTTCAATTCCATCTTCATTTGAAAAAAAACAATAGTCCATTTCTTTTTCTATACCACATATGTCATCAGGAGTTTGGCAGAACAAATTTATTGGGGCACCAAGCATAGAATTATTAAATCCCCAGAGTTGCTAAGAGTTGGGGGGCATATAAATTTATAGTAATACTGAAAATAAGTTATTATCAATACAGTCTGCAAGGTACATCTGAAACTGAATAGTCAGCAGAATAGGTACAGACGATGCCATTCAAATCTAAATGAGGACCAAAGCAAAGGGTGATTCCAAAATGTAATTCTATACAAGACTCAAAAATTATAAAAGAAACTAAACAAGCTGGAATGGAAAGAATGAACAAGTGACAGAGAAGACAACCCTTCACAATTCCAATCAACTTGGCAAAAAGGGAAGAAGAGAAACAAATCCTAGCATAAAAGAGAATATAGTATATAGACCCAAAACCATTACTGCACACAATATCCCCTCCTGAAGCAAGATTCCTCTCCCTTCCCCCAATTCAGACAATATTCAAACAATCACCTCAGAAGCAATACAGCTGCAGGATCAAAGAACTTAAAGATGAAAAATACAGACAGTTCTTGATTTATGACAATTGGGAGCAGAATCTCAGTCACTGACCGAAGTGGTTGTTAAATGAGATACCATGATCACTCAGTGATGGCGTGATCCAACATTCCCAGTTGTAGTCCTTAAGCAAACATGCAGGTCCTTAAGTGGAGCACAGGGGTGCCTCAGGGGGATGGGGGAGGCCCTGGGAGGGCCAATGGGTCCACTGGCACACAGCAACCTGCCGCAGTCCAAGAGGCCCAAGCCTGTTCCCTGTGCCACCATACTCTTCACCATCTTTCTGCACCATCATGCCAGAAGGCTTTCAAATGATTGTGAGAATGGTGCCTGAATGGTGCTTTGGAAGTTTCTTCTTCTCAGAAGGAGGCATCAAAAGCACTGTGAGAATAGACACTATTCTCGAGCCTTCTGAACAATCTCAAGAAAGGAGCCTGTTTGCAGAATGGTGCAAGACAGCCTCGATAGGAAGGCTGTGCCTCGTGTAGGTTGGGCATGCCTGTCAGCATTTACAGAAATACTGCCAAGGTGAGCAGAGCAATTTGCATGCACTGGTAGTCCCTATAACTAGCCAAAGCCTCCCAGGCTGGGTGGGGAGCAGGCCCAGGCCTCGGGAGGCATGACAGCTTTGAACACACTGGTGAGATGGGGAGGTGGCTGAGATAGGGGGACAGATAAGTGAGTGGGAGCAGTTGCAGCGCTCCTCTGATCATTAAGGGATGATGGACTGCAAGCACCTGAATTTTTATCACATCAAGGGGAGCGCTGCAACAGGACATAACTTAGGGCACAGGTCGTAAGCCCCTTTGTCAATACCATGGTAATTTTGCACAGTCGCAGAACCAACAGTTGTAGTCGAGTAGTATCTGTACATCCCTCTAGAAGACATGAACTGGACACACTTGACAAAAAATTTCAGCCATGATTCGTCTTAATCACATGGTGATATATCCCTAAACTAGAGGTAGATATTCTGATTTCCCCTGAATGTTACAGCAGCCACAACTATCCACTGAGCACCATTACCTTATAATTGGTTTTCCATTGATATGGTATTTCAACACACATTTTGTAAACAATACACTTAAATAAATTATGAAGTGGGTGTGAGGAGAGGAGATTCATGCAATTATGTGGTAAACAATGGCAAGAATATGAAATTTAAACTTTCAGTAATTCCTGGTTTCAAAACTAGAACAGTTTAACATAACGAAGGAAAAAATCAAAGAGGTATGCCCTCCCTTTCTCTCCAAACAACTCCACCCTTTCCCAGAGAAAGCTAAATTACTCAGGATATATTGAAGAAATCCATTACCTGCATTGATTAGCATTTTTGTGAGAATTGGAGAACCCAGTCCTGCTGCCAAGTGAAGGGGAGTATTCCCAGCAGATGTCTGAGCATTCACATCAGCTCCCAGCTTGTAAAAGAAAGGAAACAAAATGGAAGATAAAAGCCAACCTTTCTCATCTGTGCAAAACCCAAGACATTTCACAATAGGAATTGAGCTCTCACCACCTCCAGCCATCAGTAATGACAGACATTAATACAACCTAACCAAAATTATTATTTTACACTATAGTATTTATTGGGCAACCAAACTTCCTTTAATGCAGCAAAACTCTCCTATTTCATGTCTAAACTCTGCCCACAGATGGATCATATTTATACCAAGACTCTTCCATTCTCTTCTAAAGAACAAACTGTATACAAACACACAGTTCTTTTGGTCATGGCCCAATTCAATAAAAATCCATGCTTGGGTCGGTATTTGTGATCCCTGAGAGCTCACATGCTTTGTTGGAGACACTAATTCTCAATGCATTGAGAAGCAGGGAACACAAACAGTCAAGCGACGCTGAGCAAACTCTGCTAGTGCACCCTCTCTTTTCCCAGGATTATGAAGCAGCAATTACAATCTCTACCCTGTTTCTAGCTGGAGTGTCACTTGTTCCTAAAGGAACAGCTCTATTGCAGAATGGAGAGATCTCATGCCCCATCAATAGCCTCATCCCCACTTACCTTCTTCATTAAACAAATAGCCATGTTAAGGTTATCCATTTCAACAGCTAGATGTAAAGGTGTCCGTCCACTCTGCCGTTCTGCAGCATTCACATTTGCTCCTTTCTCGACTAGCAACTCAAGACAGGCTAGTTTTGTACACTTCACAGCAAGATGCACAGGGAAAAGACCTGAAGCAAAAGCAGTAAATATAATTATACAATGAGACCACAGTTTTGCAGCAGGACTGGGAGGCTCATCCTACAAACCCGAATCAGGGCTGCAACATCAATTATGATAGAGGATTGAATAATCTCACCTCTTCCTCCTCACTTCTGCCTCTCATAGCCACCCCTGCTTCAACATCCAATTTGATTCCAATGGTCCTGTAACAAGAGAACCAGGTCTCTTACAATTCCCATATTACTTACCAAGATAGTTAGGCATCTCAAGAAGTGGAAGAGTCTGGGAGCCCAAGTGGAAGAGAAGAGTCTTCAACATCTCTTCATCATCCAAATGTACAGCCAAATGCACAATTGAGTTGCCATATCGATCCAGCAAAGTAGGGTCTGCTCCAGCCTGAAGTAAGAAACCAGCCACCCTAGGCTGACGGGTGATCACAGCCAGATGTAATGGTGTCTAAGAAAAAAGGGAACAGGGCCAAGTTCCATCAAAAGAACAGAGCAAGCTAACAGGAACAAGGGATTTTCTCCAAAGGGAATTGTTTATATTTTCAACTACTAATACACGTATATGCACAACACAGGAATCAAATTACACAGAGAGCTGTACTTATGTTCAAGTGAATCTATGTACATCTCCTTGTCAAATCTCCTTTATGTGTATGTACACACACCCCTCCCTCACCACAGGTGGGCTACCATTGAATTTGAGATACTACCTATTATACCTGCTGGAGGTGATTGGTGATGTTGATGATCTGTTGATTGGGAATGCTTACAGCCACTTGGACCAGCTGCACAATCACAGCTGTCTTCTCATGAATAATAGCTAAGTGCAAAGGCCTGTGGGGGGGAAACCAGAGATTTAAAAACAAAACAAGGAGATGTAGCCCCTAATTGTTAACAGCAATACTAGTCAACAACAGAAGTGAGAAGTGAGAATGTGTGAGCGCTAACCCAGCATCTTCCAACTTGCCAAAAAAAAGTGGCTGATTTCTTCAGAGGTCAAAGTGTTCTGCTCTGCAGTGTACTTTTTGGCAGCTCCCAGGCAAGAAAGCAGAAACTGAGCTGAGCTCTTGTGTTTGTAACAGAATCAATCTCTAAATCGGGGTGTCCAACCTTGGAACTTTAAGATGCGTGAACTTCAACTCCCAGAGCTGGCTGAGGAATTCTGGGAGTTGGCACTGGACACCTCTGCTCTAATGGATCATGTCATCAGAATTCTGGAAACCAGTTTCTGATTCTTCACCTACGTGAATTTCTAACTGGCCTGATTTGAAGAAGTTCCAAAGGAACAAATTTTTATAGGTCCTTCTTGAACACACTGCTGTAGATTCTATATGGTGTTGGTTAATTAAGGACTGTTTTATTTTAGTGTGATAAAAGTGATGGAAATCAAGCTCTGTTAACCTTCAGACTCTCTTATACAAAATGTAGTATTAAACTAAAAGAACATGAAAGATAACTAGAACTGGAAAACCTGCAGCAGCACTGCTATATACGGGCACAAAATTCATTTTAAAGACACACAAATGCTACCGGTCATATAAAATCATAATACATATTGTAGACAAACTATTGAAATTTATAAACAACCCAATAACTTTCCCAAGAAGGTATATTTTATATAAATTTTATATTCGGTTATGGCTTAGTGTAAATTTTATTTTTTTTGCATTGTTCTAATGTTATTACTTCTTTAAAATTTTGCATCCTTTTATCATGCAATGTTTTATTTGTTCTATCACCATATGAAATTTCAGTTACAGTCATGTGAAAAAGTTAAGTACATCTCATTTTTTTTTTCTGACATGTGGATATTCTAAATCTTCATTCTATATAAAGATGATGTAATTGAACAAATAACTATAGAAAATGGATTTTGCAGTCACTTATTCAAAGTAAAATTAACATATGTCATTTCTGTCTGTGAAAAAATAAGTACATCTTTGGCTGTTATACCTGGTATTTGACAGAAACAATCTAAGTAAGTGTTTCTTATAACTTGTCTATCAGTCTTTGACATCAACTGGGAGAATTTTTTCCCACTTCACCATGCAGAATTTTTTTAGTTATGCTATGTTTGAGGGATTTCTTTCATTCATAGGCATTTCATATCACCCTGCAACATCTTGATGGAATTTAGATCTAGGCTTTGATTTGGCCATTCCAAAAACCTCCATATCTTTTTTTTGGTGGATTTACTGGAATGTTCGAGGTCACTGTAATATTCCAAGGTTGACTTTTGTTGTGCTTCAGTTTTCTGGCAGATGGTGTCATATTATCCTCAAGCAACTTCTAATATAATGAATATTCTATGATGCTGAGCTATTCAGGCTTAGATACAGCAAAGTAGCCAAAGATACTAACATTCTACCATCATGTTGTTTTAGAGCTGGTATTGCAGAAGAGATGGAAGAGCCAGGGAGAGGAGTGAAAAGAGGAATTAGTCTAGAATCATTATGTAGTCACAAATGCACAAAATTCAACCCACCCTGATTGCTGTTGAACCTTATCTAACACCCACAGTGGTGGATCATTAGTTGAATAGATTCTTGTATATAGGCTTCAGCAATAATAGTTAATTTGAACCTGGACATGTGGATATGGTCTTTCATGCCTGACATTAATCTACTCAACTCACAAAAAAATTAATAGAGGTGAAGAGGAAAGATCTGGCATGGCATCAGACCACAGGCAGAAGCAGTGGCTGATCTATGCCATCAGGATGGTGTAGAAACAAGATGTGGAACTTATCAGTGACAGTATTTCAGCTAGTTCCAACAGGTTCAAAATTTGGCCCAGCCCACACTTCCAGCAGCCCCAACCTCTATGGTGAATCCAGGGATGCAGCCAGTGTTGCAGAGAATTCATGGAAATTTACCAGGAAGATTTGGAGAAGAACCAGACAGGATGAGAATTTTCATTACACGCTGAAAATTATTTATGGGCACTTGTGCAACAGAGTACTTGACTGACCGGTCACAAGTCTCCTTTATATTAAGTCTACTCACATCCTTAGCAGCTTAATGGGTGTTCCTGATTGAAACTAATTACTCAATTATGGATAACAATCAAAACTTCATGAATAACTTCAGGAACCACTTTGGAGACTAACAGGAGAGTTTAAAGCAACCTGCTGGATTCATCAGTTTAACCAAGCAATAAAAGGTCAGACTGAACATGGTGAAGTTTAAATTGATCACAGCAGACCTGGGCTGGAATGAACCTGCTCTAACTGAATAGTTTAGATGAAGTCTAAATGAACAAATTGGTGCTGAGCTCATTAAGTAAAGGGTTCCTCAGATTCTAGACCAAGTATATCAACTTTATCACTGACTCACATTTGGAAGACATCTGAAGCAGCTTCAGGTGGCAAACAGCTGAGGCCACAGCCTAGCTATTCAGTCTTCCCTCCCTGATGCCATCAAGGACCAAGAAGGAGGGAGAGGAGCCTATGAAAACTGGGGCAGCAAAGAAATCACCAAAAGCAGGAGAGACAGAGGCACAAAAATTTTGTTCTCTACTTTTTCTGTGGTGAATCTGGCATATGATGAGAAGCTTCCCAGTAAAAGCCCACAGGAGAGGAGAAAGACAGGGGTGGTGGTGACACAGGAGAGTACTGCCCTGAATGCAGAGCACAGAACAAGGGAAACAACAACATCCCCTCTCGCAAGAGCATGCACAAAAGGCTATTCAAACATTTTGAGAGAACTCAGCATGGGCTAAAACAAGGTACACTCTTGAAAATTTCCATTACATTGACCCTACTGCACAGGGGTGAATAAAAGATTACAGCTTTAGTGGATTCTGAGGCAACAGTCAACTTTACAGACCTTCAGCAGTCAGAGCTTTACAAATTCCCAATCACTTTTGCCACTTCAATGCAAGTAAAAACAGATGATCAGCTTTTGAAAGCAGATTTGTTTACATACACCATGACCCCACTGCAGGTAACTGTAGCCCAATATACTGAGCCTAGCATGCTGAAAATTCACAATTCCACAATAGATTAGGAAGCAGATAGTTTATCACCCCAGCTTCACTATGTCATCACAACAGACCCACTGAAGCAACCCTCTGATTTCCAAAGAAGGAATTTCCCAGCTACCAAAGAAATATGCAAGGTATATCTGGGGAGCAAGAAGCAACTGCTCTTCCCCACATCGAGACTGTGACTGTGCAACTGACTTGGCTCTGAGGACTAAAATAGCCACCAACAGACAGTATCCCATGTCAGCCAAGGAGTTATTGGTTTTGAAGCAGTATTTGGACTCTAATCTGCAGGACTGTTTTAGTCTCCAGCTTCAGCACCTATTTTTTTGTACCAAAGAAACAAGACCAGGCACCACAAACCAGAACAGTGATATGCCCCTGAGAACTGTCCATGGCTATAAAGCACTTAATGCTGTGACAGAGGGACCATTACCCACTGCTCCACATATCAGACATATTGGATAGACTGCAAGATGTGCATATCTTTACCAAATTGGATCTTTACGATGTATACAATCTCATAAAAATCAAGAGGGCCATGAATATTTGACTGCCTTCAACATTAGGTATGGCAAGTTCAACTACACAATAATGCCATTTCGGCAAGTTAACTGGAGAGCTGTTCACGAACCAGATATTTGCTGATAAAGTTGAACAAATTTGTAATACTTTATCAGGATGACATCCTAATTCATTCTGAGGATGAAATTCAGCATGACCACCATGTGTGGGAAATCTTGACCAGGCTGAGGGAACATCACCTTTTTGCTAAATTAGAGACGTGTGTTTTTGGTCTGAAACAGATTTCTTGGGCAACCGCATTTCCAAAGATGGAGTTCAAATAGCTCTGCAGAAGGTCCCCATGTTTGAGTGTCAGAGCATCTCCACTACAAGGGATGTCTAGACTTTCTTAGGGTTTGTGAACTTTTACAGAAAGTTTATCCCACACTTCAAGCATACAGTTAAGACACTAACACAACTGTTGAAAAAAGGGGTTGTTTGGGCAAATGCATAGAAGACAGTATTTGAAGAGTTAAAATAATTCTGCATGCCAACCCCTGGATCCATCCAAGAGATTTATAATCCAGACTGATGCCTCTGATGTAGTGATTGGAACTATACTCTTACAAGAGGCAACAGAAAAGGGGGAAATTACCTTGTGTGTTTTTTCCAGCCTTAACAGTTCCAGAAAGAACTATGATTTTTTTAAACAAAGAGCTATTAGCAGTCAAATCAGCATTTCAACTTTGGCATCTCTTTTTGGAGGGAGCATATTGCAAAACACAGATCATAAAAACCTACAGATGTTGCACAACAAGCTACTTTCACCCAGATAAATGAGGTGGAGCCAATTTTTCTCCTGCTTTGATTTATATATCCACTATGTCCCAGGCTCAAGAAATCTGATGCCAGATGCCCTTTCTCATAAACCAGGGAACATGCAACTTCACCAGGCTCCTCTAGCTGCATCTATGTTGCAATGTACTAATTTCAAGTAGATGCACACAGAAGTGACCACAGAGATATTAGGAGCAACACAATCACACCAGGATCTGCCCACAGGATCAAGGAACCACTTCTTGCAGGCTCAGATGGATGTTCTCTAGGGGAACCAGCCAGGTTCCATTTTCAGTGGAGGAAGGGACATTGAAGCACAGGGGCAGAATTGTAGTCCATCCAACCTTAAGAGAAGAGGTTTGCAGCTTTGGCATGATAACCAGACAGCAAGCTATGGTGGAGTGTTCAAAATGGTGCATAGAACATTACAAGACTTTTGGTGGCCTAAAATGGCAGTGGCAATCAAAGACTATGTAGCCTTTTACCACACCTGCAGAAAGGCCAAGTCCCTCCATCAAAAGCCAATACACATACTAGTTGTAGTGGATCTTTTTACTAAGATGGCCCACTTAGTTCCTTGCAAGGGTTTTCCCACTGCCAAAGAAACTGCTCAACTTTTTTGGACCATGTTTTTCACAATAGAGGCATGGTGTCCAGTCTACTATCAGACAGAGGCAGTCAATTTACTTCCAGGTTTTAAATGGCACTGTTTCAATTTCTGAAAATCCAAGTTAGTTTGTCTTCTGCTCATCACCCTACCATGAATGTGAGGCTGAGAAGACTAACCAATTATTGCAACTGCACCTATATCCAAGATAACTGGCTATCATTGATCCCACTTGCAGAGTTTTCATACAATAACACACCACAGAGCACTTAACATGACCCCCTTTTAAACTTTGTATGGCACATATCCAAGGGTTTTACTAGAAGCATCCAGGAGGGACAGCTCCGTCCCAGGAGCAGTAAATTTTTTGCAAGAGCAACTGGCTGCCCAAGCCCTATTGAAACAGAAGCTGGAGCAGACTAAAAAGTCTTATAAGATCTCCAAAAATTGAAGGAGACAAAGTCTGGCTCTCTATCAAGTTTTTGGTCTCTGTAAGACTGTCCAGGAAGCTAGATGCAAAATTCATATGACTTCAAGGTCATCCAGCAGATCAACCTTGTAGCATTTCACTTGCAGTTGCCTCCATCAGTGAAAGACAACTCCCCTAACTCCTTGAGCTCCCAGAACTCCCACTGCCTCCTGTATTGTGGAAATAGAAGAGGAATATGAAGGAGATCATAGACTCTTGATAGAGGGGGTAAAAACATTCAGTATCTTATCTATTCGAAAAGATACCTGGAATCTGAGGGCTCCTGGGAAAATGCCAGGTATGTCAATGCATTTCAATGCATTTCATATGTCAATGCATTTCATCAGCATTGCCTCAAAAAGCTAAGACTGACTAAGCTCCAGGGTCCTTGGGCCATGCCTCCTGAAGACTCCATAGTGGAAGGGGTTAACCAGTCTCTGCGGATACATCCAAGAGGAGGCAGTGTGGTGGATGACACTCAACCATCCATTTCAGGTTGTTGTGAACCGAGGGAGAGGAGGAAGGGAGCTACTAATGCTTTACATGTTGTAGTCTGGCAACATGTGCCCCAATGGCTCCTCAAGGCATGAAGAGAAAATTCCTTTGACATGCCCTCACTGCCTCTGCTGCCAAGTTCCCATGAGAACTCAGTGTTTGAAGGGACCAGAGGAAGAAGAGGAAGGCAGCAGCAAAAACACTACAAGGGAAAGGGGGGACCTATGATGAGGGGTGATATTGGAGAAGAGATGGCAGAGTCAGGGGGAGCAGTCAAGCAGCCCATTAATCTGGAATTTCTATGTATTCACAAATGACATGATCCAGCCCTCCCTGACTGCCATTGAACTTTATCCAACATCCACAGGTTCTGGATCTAGTTGAGCAGATTCTTGTAAAAAGGTTGGAACAATAAATCAGGTAATTTGAACCTTAATACCTGGGTCTGTTCTTTTGCATCTGATAGTTTATGCAGAAATACAGCTTTCAAATATTCTTGTGCATTAAAAAGTATCTGTTGGGAATATGTAAATTTGGTGTTTGAACATACTGTTGTTGATAAGTTATCATGCATAATATCAAATATGTCAAGCATTGAAATTTTTTTCAATAATCTCAGTAATTTTTATAACATGATGTTCCACATAGAAGAGAGAGAGAACATGATGAAAGCTGTCAGAATACTGAGGTTCGAGAGTACTGTGCACTCCAATGCTCCTATGGTCTAACCCAATTAGAATCATTACCAAATTACATGAGTTCGTTTGAATGAGGTCATAGGCCCATTCAAAGGCAACATTTAGTGTCACATAATGGGCAGCTGGATGTATTGGGGAAGTTCAGAAGCTTGAACTAGGGAACGGTTCTTCCATTCCACCATTGGAACAACCCAGCGGGGTTTATTGTTCAGGAAATAATAAGCTGCCATCAATATTCATAGCTACTGATAGCTTGATTCTCCGTGAATTTGTCCTCTGCTTTTTGAAAATCTTTGAAACTGGCTGCCAGTACCACAACTGTTGGCAGCAGTTGCATTGTTTATGTAAAAAAAAATTATTTTGTTTGTCTCACATGCTTCTGAATTTCTTTTCAATAAATGAACCTTGAGATCTAACTTGGGAGGGAGGGAGGGAGGGAGGGAGGGAGGAAGAGCTCACTATTCACATTTGTACCATGCAACATTACATATACATTAAACAGGTCTTTCTTTGTCATCTTTTGTTCAAAGTTAAATAGTTCCAGTTGTGGTACTCTTACCATCTAGGGGAATTGCTTCAACACTCTAATTACTTTGACTGCCTACTTTTGCACTTTTTCTGTCTCAATTATATATAGCACCCTTCTTAAGGTGAAGTATTAAAATTGTACATAGTGTTCCATGTCTGATCTTATTGCAGAGTTGGATAGTGATGGATTTATTTTCAGTTCCTTCTTAAGGATTCCAGGCATGGAATTTGCCTTTTTATAGCAGATGCATTCCAGACTGATATTTTCATTTCATTCCTTTCTTGGTCCAAATCAGAATCCATTAATATATAAATGAACTCTGGATTTTCTTGTGTCAGCATATATCTCTTTACATCCTTTCAATTAAACTGCATCTGCCATTTTGGAGCTCCATCACTGAATGTGGAGAGATCTTTCTGGAACTCATCACAGTTGTTTTTTTTTTAAATTACCACCCTGAAATGTTTTGATACCATCAGGAAACATACCCTCTCACTGCTCAGCTTTAATTCCAGATCACTGATACTGTATATCAGTTTAAAAACACTGATCTGAATGATGATTCTTTGGGGACACCACTTGTATATCTTTCCAGTGTGAGGACTGCTCATTTGTTTCTACTTTGTGTTTCTTGTTTTTTAATCAGCTGCCAAATCCATCAGAGCACATGTTCTTGTACTCCATGAAAACTGAATTTCCTCAAGAGCCTTTGATGAAGGCTTTTAGAAAGTCCAAGTGTACAGTATCTGTCAATTCACTCTTGTCTCCTTGCTTGTTGACATTCTCAATAACATCTAGAAGATCAGTAAGACAAGACTTATCTTTGCAGAAGCTATCTTGGTCCTTCCTAGTGAGATTTCTTTTGTTCTTGCTTTTTTTTAATATTTTTATACTTTCAACCATTTTCTCCAGAAGAGAACTGACGTATAGTTTGCTTTATTATTCATCTCTTGATCTCTTTGTAAAAAATTCAGAATCATCATGGCTATTTTCCAGTCCTTGGGAACAGATTCCAAGGTTCAATAGAGACTGCATATTTTTATGAAAAGATCAGCAATTTCATATCCAAGTTACTCAAAAATTCTTGGGTGGAAACTGCCTGAATCCAGAGTTTTATTTATTTTTAGTTTGTCAGTTTGGCTTAGTGTTTCATCTCTCATTACCTTTTTTTGTCTCAATTCAGCTGACCTCCTTCTGAAAAGCCAACTCAGGCACACCCATCTATCCTACAACCTCAGCAGGAAGCCTAAAACAAAGAATTCAGTTTCTCAATTATTTCTTTATTTTTCTGTAAGTGTCCATAATGTGCAATGGCCAAATGACCTCTTTGGACCCTTCTTCTTATTCCAAATATACACATTAATAATTTTTTATTATTTCTCCTAACAGACTCTGCTGTGGTGTCCTCATAGATTTTGTTTGTTTTTTGCATCTTTTCGCATTGCTTGCATATTTTGCTCGCCAGAATGTATGGTCATTTCTGTTCCTGTTTGAGCAGACTTTTGTGAACTTATTCACAAGAAAACTTTTGTTATCTTTTTTAACAATACTCTGTCATTTTCTTGGACTCTGTTTTTTCTTAGACTTTGGTGACCATTTATTGATTTGAGATATACTGTCTAATTGAGATTCTTTTGTGTTTTTGAATAACCTTCAACCATTATGGAATAAATGGACTTTCTTGAATCTCCCTTTCAACTTTCCTTTTCCTCAATCCACTTGTTTTCCAGGGGACAGGGAAGAATTTACTTTTCTGAAATGAAATGTGACTATTGGAATTTGTTAAGGGATATAGAATATTAGTTACCATTAGCACCAGACAAGATTCTGGATATTGCTTAGGATTAAATCTCATCTTACATCTCCCCTTACTGGCATGTAGATTATGTAAACATTTAGGGTTTTTTTCTCATCCAGAACATTCATTTTTCGAACCTGTGTGAGGTTGCTTAGCATTACCAGTACTGTTACTGCTTCTTCATCAGATAAATTCATTTTGATTGTCCATCTGTGAGTCATCTTTACCATTTTGGCCAGAATGGTGAAAGTACTATTACTAATACTGGCTTGCTTTTTGAGGATGAAAATGGGCATCTGCAATGATTTAGTGGAATAATTTTATTTATTTAATTAATTCATTTATTATTTAATAATAAATTAAATAATAATTTAATTTATGCTCATATTAGCAGTTACAAATTCTTTCCATTTGTCATTTTTTATTTCATGGGTTTCTGTGTATTCTTTGACATATTGTATTCCTATTACTCTTATCCCAGTCTTTTCTATACAACTCATTTCCAGAAATAACTCTAGCCCAGCTGTGATTTCTATTCACCCATTTCTGCAATGGTTGCCTGATCTGTGGTGTGCATTTTTACCCTTGTGATTTTGTGGTTTTCTTGCTTGGCTATACTAACTTGTTAGATCTACATCTCCCTGAATAGTTAGAAAGATACATATTTGAACACCCACTTTTTTGCACCAATTTAAATCAGGTGCATACACCCTGATTTAAATGGATTCCTGCCCTTCCCACCCCCAGGAATCAGTTTAAAAGCTGCTGTGCCATCTGCAGGCTAGTACCTTCCTGATTCAAATGCAATCCATTATTTTTGTGAAAACCGAACTTGCCCCCAAAGCTCCCTCCTGATGCTTTATAGACCTAATTCCTTTTTCCAGGTATGTACATTGCCCAAGTATCTCTTCTTAGATAACCAGTTTGGTACCACCTGGATTTCAGCACCCTAATGAACAACCTCATATTTCCTTTCAGAATGACCTATTTTCCTTACAACATTGATGCCAACATGCATTTCCTATCAGACTGTCTAGACTTATTGGCTTATTCCCAGCATTTCCTATCAGACTGTCTAGACACCCTGTAATGTCTGCAAACTTTGCATCATGAGGGCAAGTCACCAGGCAATCAGTATACTTCTCACACACCCATTTGAATAATCAAATCCCCCAATACTAAGAACACCTCTCTACTCAACGGTATTAGTATAAGAGGATATTTGTTTATCTCTCATAGACTTGGTGCCTCTCACAAGTTCCTTTCCCTGTACCTTCTGATATTGTCTTATCCCTAGACCTTCATTTATTTACAGTATACACTTTATAGGTTGCCCAACTCCCAAAGACCTTGGATAGTAGACAGTTGCAAGTAAAAACAATATAAAACACAAAAAAGAACCATGCATAGCCCCCAAAACAGTATATATCAAAAGAAACCCAATCCAGCAGGAGCTCAGCTTTCACTGTGCCCCAGAACCTGGGAGAATAGCTTCCTAAATATCATCAGTTTCACTCTCCAAGTCTGTTGAAGTATTACAATTGATGGGATGCTATTAGCTGAACCCCAAAGGCCTCAGTCACGAGCCTCTCTGCCTCTTCCAGCTTTCTTCAAATCTTGGCTTTAAGGGAAAGGAGCTTATTTCCTGAGATCCAGCAGTTCATTGCATTGATTGCATACCTATGACCTCTGCCTTTACTATAATACACTGAATAGCCTTCACACTCCTATTGGCTCTCTCTATATGTCCTTATTTGAGTATTTAGATGGACAGTCAAATCCTAAATTGTCAGAAAAAAAAGCCTTGAATTTCCCAAACTACTACTATGATGCCAAATTCACAAGTCCAGCTTCACTCCCTTTATAAAAGAATATTGACACTTTTGTCCCTGCGTCTATGATGCTTTGTCAGCTGGAGGTCTCTTGTGCTCAGCTTTGATCAATTTGTTGGGACCACTAAGTTGATCTGAAGCACTGAATTAATTTGATTTGACACTTTGAATGGATTTGCATTGGGTTGATTGAGAATTCAAACAAATTCAATTGTAAAAGACATTTGAATAAAATCAATTGGAAGGTGTCTGATTTGATTGGACAGCTCTAAATATTATTTCAGAAAATGTTTTGAAAATTTGATTATTTTCCTTTGCATTGAATCTCCAGATCAAACCATCTTATTAGTAGGATTTGGGACTGTGGCTCTAATTAGGCTATGGGAAAGTAGTAGGTGCTCTAGTAGCAGAATCAAAAAAGAAAAACTTCTGTCTAAGACCTTGCAAGGTTGCTTGGACCATCATGAGGAATCAGTGATCTTTGACAATTTCACTATGTCATGCTGACTGCCTTGTGTCCTTAGCACTTCAAATTTTAATGCATCAAAAGGAGCAGCAGTTTGATATAGTGTTAACAGAATGATCTCTGCCTGTTTCAGTCACAAGATTTTATTTTTCTGCAAACCAGTTTATCCTGGGAAAAGCTGATTGAACATACCACTCTTACGACTCCCTATAGTGGCAATATTTGTAGATGCAACAAGAGTGTAAGAAGGGTGTGGTGCGGGTTGCACCATTGTCTTTCTGGGTACCCCTGTGCTGTTTTTGTCTTTTCCATATTTTGTGTTTGCCAATACACTGAAACATAAAGCTTATTAATAAGTATCTAATATATATCCATCCTACATAGTCCCTGAAGATAATATTTAGGGTTCTTGTGTCACTTAAACTTAAAATGGCCTCCATTTTGGATTTGCAGAAATAGGCATTTAAATGTAAGGCACGAACAATCAGATCACCTCATGAAGAGTTCAAAATTAGTTACTTTATTGCATCTGCTTATTTCACAGGAATCTTCTCAGACTGGTAGCTTCAGCCTGGAAAATACTGGATAAGCCTTAAGGAATGTGGTTATGTGTGTGCCCTCTTATGCTTATGTAATGATTCCAGGCTAATTTCCCACTTGAGCTTTCCTCCCACCTTGGAGGCTATTCTCTAACATTTAACTATAAATTTAAATTCTGATTCCTACAGAATCAAAATGGCAGTTGGTTCAGATTTTGTTTGACAGTGAGATCAAGGTAAATGGGCCACCTGTGCATGCATGTTAACCAGGCCTTTTGTAAACCCATCCCACACATTCCATCACTGTTGCCATTTGGAATCATTCTTCTACTAAGATGCAAAACCCAGGTTGGCCCTGTAGCTGTTTCTTCAGTTAATGATTGTCTTTGCCTAGCTATCAGTTAGATGATGCTAGGTAAATCTACCCCCCAGTGAGGCACCACCTTGCTGTGGTTGGGGGGCTTGTGTGCTCTAATGAAGATGAGAGCTCTGCCAGAGG
>JANHZU010008962.1:0-17837 GCA_032468055.1 Acrochordus granulatus | reverse complement strand
CCACTCTGGGAAAACCACTCCCATAGTTCTGAGCGCTGGATTAACCCTTCACATCCCTACATCTGGCATATTTGATTAATTCAAGTCTTTCAATTTTGAGTTAATACTTTATACCTAACTAGTGATTTTTTTAAAAAATAAGCAGGATTTATTTATTTGTACTTTTCTCTTGTAGTCAATTGAGAATCTGCCAACTGTTTTTGGAAGCAATCCAAAAGCCCACATTGCAGCAAAGACTGTGTTCCATCTGGCTCATCGACATGGAGACATTTTACGAGAGGGCTGGAAAAACATAATGGAGGCAATGTTGCAGCTTTTTAGAGCAGAACTATTGCCAAAAACCATGGTGGAGGTAAAATAAATGACAGTAGATACTAAGATAATTGGGTGAGAGGACAAAATGATTTGCCATCCTTGGCCTTTTCTATATATTCAAAGTGCCAAGAAAGCCTGAATTTTTTAAAATGTTTTTTGCAGAATATATTAAATGCTATGTTAAAAATGCTGTACTTTGGGAGTTTATAAGATACAAAGACCAATGTTATAAAATTTTGTGTTTGAAGAATCATTCATTACCTTCAAAGTAACTTTTTTCTTTTCTTTCTTACTGCATAGTCCTTAGGTTACAAGGGTAATTGAGACTGGAATTTCCATTGCTAAGCAATGTGGTCATAAAATGTGATGTCATGTGATTGTTCTGCTTAGCAGCAGCAATCCCCATTGCCATCGTTAAATGGGTCATTATTGAGTACCTCACATGACCATGACTTGCAACTTCCTGCTGGTTTCCAACAAGCAAAATCAATAGGGAAGCTGGCAGGAAGCCACAAGTGGAGGTTATAGTAAGCCTTTCCTATTAGGTGGCTCAAAAGTAGGTTGGTGGGTGACAGCTACAGGAGGGCAAGTGAATGTTATGGAATAAAGGTGGGTAGGAGCAAATATGGGTGAGTGGGTGGGTATCACAGGCAAATTTGGCTGGGTGGATGCTGTAGGTCCAAATGTGGGTGGGTGATAAGGGTAGGCATAAGTGCGGGCAGGGGGTGGATTCCACAGGTGAGCATGGATGTGGGTGCATATGTGGGTGAGTGCTGCAGGCAGGCACTAATCAGGATGGGCATGCAGATGAATCATATAGATGAGTACAAGTGTGAACAAACACTATGGAGTGCTGGCAGGCAGGCACAGGGTTGGGTGGAAAGGTGTTATGGAGTTCAAGGTCCCCGTGCTACTTGTGGTTTCAGGAGAAAGAGCAGCTGAAGTGATTTGCAAGAGCTACTTGTGACTTCCTGCTGGCTTCTCCATTGACTTTGCTTGTGGGAAGCTGGCAGAAATGGCCGCAAATGGCTATCACATGATTGTGGAATGCTGCAATCATTGTAAATGTAAGCTGGTTGCCAAGCCCCTAAATTGGGGACGCTGCAATGGCTGCAGCTTGAAGGATCGTTCATGAATCCTCTTTGAATATTCGCTATATAAATGGTTGTAACCAAGATCTTCCTCTATTCTTGTTTTGGTGATAATGAAGAGGGATCTGAAAAATTCAAAAAAGACATTTTTAATTCTAATTGTCATGTATCTATGTATACTGTATGTATCCATTTTGATGCTTTAGCTTTGTAAACAGCATGACGTGTGTATATGTGTGTGTATGTAAGGCTCATAGAAAGAAAAGCAATTCCAATAGCTCTCTTCACATGGAAAGTTGGGAGACGATAGCAGCAGAGAATTGTTGAGTAGGAGACTGCATTAACTGGCAATCTGGACTGAACCCCTGGCTAGTTGCTGCCAAAGAGTCCCAACCAATAGAGAGTTTTCTTAAGCCGTCTTCAAGCCCACCTGACATCAACACAGGGTAGGAGCAGCTTAAAGCTGTGGTGCAGAAGTGCCTCTTATTTCCTTTATGCTCCTAAGCTCAATTTAATGACCTAAATTAGACTATAAATTTAGAAACTTGTGGATAATTTCCAGTTTGGTTTTACACCCAGCAGACTCCGAGTCAATCCCTCTATCAATATTAGAACAAGCATATATGCCACTCAATACAGCTAGCAAAAAAAAAAAGCTTGATATTTATTAAACATCACCAAAAATTAAAAACAAAACAAAACAATTAAATGGCAAAATTGGAAAAACATCAATTAAAAGTAGGAGGAGAGAAACAAGTTTATATTTTCTCATTTGAACTTTTGCTCTCTCTGAAACACACAGAAGTTTTCAGAAACACTGGAAATAATACGATGGATAATTAGCATAGAGAGTCCCAAAAGGGGGGCGGGGTTTATAGTTATTTTAGCCTAACCCTTTAGTATCTTTGACAGTGGTATATAAGAGATGAAAGTATGTCTCCTTGAGATCCATCCTCTCTTCTGTACAATAAAAGAATTTGATAGATTAGGATGATACAATATAAACGATATGGAAAACTATTATGTGCTATCACTGCTTGTATTTTACAATCTGTCACAGAGGGTTTTTAAAGTTCTTCAGGTTAACACAACATGTGTTCAGTTTATTTATTTTGAATTTATGTGCCACCCATCTTGCAGTCACACAACTCTAAGCAGCTTACAATCTGATAAAATATTATTAAATATTAAAATAGTTGAACAATAAATATAACTTTAAAATTAACAGAAGTTATGTGGTATGTTGACATAAGAAAATGCTTCTCTGATATAGTGTTCCAGTTATAAAACCATCACTAAAACCATTATATATTCAGTGCTAAGCAACAACTTTGTTTGCCTGGATGTTTCAGTGGATTAAATTCTATTTTTGTTTGTTTGTTTTTGTGATTTTGCCACTCACCTCCCAGACAGTACAGTCCTGGCCAAAAGTTTTGAGAATGACACAAATATTAATTTTCACAAAGTTGGGAGACTTTTTAAGTCTGCTGCTCCAGTGCTTTTAAGATCTTCTTGTCAGATGTTACTGTGTAATACTGAATTGTAGTTACAAGCATTTCAAAAGTGTCAAAGGGTTTTATTAACAATTACATTTATGCAGAGTTGATATTTGCAGTATTGACCCTTTTTCAAGACCTCTGCAGTTTGCTCTGGCATGCTGTCAGTCAACTTCTGGGCCACATCCTGACTGATGGCAGCCCATTCTTGTATAATCAGTGCTTGGAGTTTGTCAGAATTTCTTCACCCGCCTCTTGAGGATTGACCACAAGTTCTCAGTGGGATTAAGGTCTGGGGAGTTTCCTGGCCACGGACCCAAAATCTCGATGTTTTGTTCCCCAGACCACTTAGTTATCAGTTTTGCCTTATGGCAAGGTGCTCCATCATGCTGGGAAAGGCATTGTTCATCACCAAACTGTTCTTGGATGGTTGGGAGAAGTTGCTCTTGGAGGATGTTTTTGTACCATTCTTTATTCATGGCTGTGTTCTTAGGCAAAATTGTGAGTGAGCCCACTCCCTTGGCTGAAAAGCAACCCCACATGTGAATGGTCTCAGGATGCATGACACAGGACTGATGGTAGCACCCACCTTTTCTTCTCCAGACAAGGTTTGTTCCAGATACCCCAAGCAATCAGAAAGGGGATTCATCAGATTCTAATTTGAAGCATATAATAAACGCAGATGTGTACTTACTTTTTCCATATTTGTAACGCACATTACTATTATCATCCTTTCTTTCTCTTTTCTAATTGGGTATGCCAGAAATATTCCTGGTTTCTTTGCATTTTCAAAATTATTTTAATGTGTTTTATCTTATGAAATTCTACCATTTCCAATTATTGTTTAACTTTATTTAGCAATATCAGTGCTTTTCTCCCTGGAATGGGTTTCATGAATCACTTTTAATTCCTTTATTTTCAATTACATCTATATTCTTTTTTATGGTTTGCTGCAAGCTTCATTAGGATTCCTCTTATATAAGCTTTACTTGCCTCTATATAGTTGTTTCTGACATCCCTGGATTCATTTTTATTTTTAAAACAGCATTTTAGTTGTTTTTCTTGTTGCTTTTAATATAAATTATATACAACTCCCCAACAGTACATTGGAGAGACCATTGTTACACCAGCTTAAGCATGATATCACATATTTGAGAAGAAAAAAAATAACTTGCTAGGTAGGAGTGTAGAATTCCTTTCTCAAGGGGCTTATTGAAACCAGGAATTACAAAATTATTTTCTACATAGGGCTTTATAGCTAAGTCACAACTTTGACTTTACCATAGAGCTGACAGAAATTTACACAGAAAAGCATACCCTTATAATAAGGAAAAGACTAGAACAATGCCAATAAAGATAATTCTCTCCAAATAATTTCAGACCAGGACCCTGACCTTTCCAAAATACACTTACGTATCTCCATTTTCATCCTGAGAAGCAATTAGGTGTCTTTGGACAGCCAACAACATACGTGGGTCAGCAGTAACTGCATAATCCAGAAGAGCTTGGGCACTACGCCGAGCTAGCATTAGCATCCATGAACTGCATTCCTGAGCTAGATGAGAAAAAGCATCAACATAAATAGTGCAAGCACAAAATTGTTCTGCTTATAATTCATCTCCATTCATCACTCAGTTATTCAGTACATCTCCATCTTCCTATGCCTTTTTCTTAAAAAAAAGGGTGTTCAATTTAGTGCAGTAGAATAACTGCTGACAGCATGCAATGAGAAAGATCTCAGTTCTGCCATTCAAGGTAGATAGTATTGGGTGAATTACCTTGATCTAAGGCTACTTCCAAATGCCTGACCCTAGATAATGAGTTTGTTATGGCAGCAACATGGGCTTGCCAGCAGTTCAGTTATCTACAGTTGGACTGCTATTGCCAACCCCACAGCAAGGACTGTGGTGCACTTGCAGTTGGTATGAGTAGTACTCAACTTACAAATGGTCATTTGATAATCATTTGAAGTTACAGTGGACCTCCCCAGAGCTACTTACTAGATCCAAAGTTTTGATGGGCACCCTCAGTCATGTGACTGGATTTTAGACTCAGCAACTGGCCCATTTACAGCCATTTACAGCATCCCATAGTCACATGACTGCAATTTACAACTTTTTTGCCAGAAATCATGTTTACTTCCAGTTTCCAGCAAAAACATCCACTGCAGACAATGAGTTCACTTAATAACTGCAGCATTCACCAAATGATCATCACAAAAAAAAGGTCATAAAATTGAACATGGTCACATGGTGACCTGCTTAATGACAAGCACAATTTAAAACTCTGATTCTGAGTGCAATTACGGTTGTTAAGATGAAGACCACTTCTACACAAGAGAAAGAAAGTTAGGAAACAACGCTTTGGAAGGCATGAAAAAGAATGACTATAGATCTCTATACCTATTTAATGACTGGAAAATAAGTGAGCAGTCCAGGAGACTCACAAATGTTTTGGATCCGATAAAAGAAAAACAAAGTAGACCACTCCCCTCCTTTTATTTTTGGGCAAATCCTCTAGATTTGAACATCCCTTTTTTAAAAATGAGTTATCAATAATAATTGAGTTCACGTGTATTATGCTGGACTAGTTTCTTTTATGTAGACAGTTTATACCATAAATCACAGCTGAGTTAATGAAACATGCTAAGCTAGAAGTTCAGTTTAAAAACCCAAGCCAGTGATACCTTAAACTTACAAAAAAACTAAGATGGTATTGTTAAAAAAGAAAAGAGCAGTCTTTTAAAAGTAACACCTTCAGCACCACTTTCTAATCATAACACTTATTTCTCACAAGTAACAATGGTCAATACAGATAAAATGTACTCAAGCTGATCTGTAAACAAAATGAATTTCAGTAACTCAGAATACAAAAACAAGATCTTAAAACTTTGGACTAGTTTGAGATTCTGAAGGCTTTATTTGTACATCATTCTGAAATTCTGTGATATTTTGCTGCTTATATAAATGTTTAATTAAAAATTCACAGGATATTAAAAGAATAAATATGTAATCATACTTAATTCCTTAAATAAGTAGAGTTCTGAGTATGACTGTGGAAGAAAGAAAGAGCCTGGACCACTTAATACCATAATAAATTATATACACATAGACGTCTCAACAATGTAAGCTGATTTCAGGATGCTTCTCAAACTCAGAAAAATTAGTATCTGCTTATCTCCCCAGCCATACCATGCTGCAGGAGTTCAATATAATAACTGTCATCTTCTGAAGGATGATGTTCACTGTCTTCCAGTCTAGTACTTCTGGGCATCTGGATACCTCTTCCACCTTGGTGGCCCATAGGATGGGATCCAGACAGATAGATGCTGTTGTTATATGGACTGTATCCTGAAGACTGCCAGGGACCCCCAGCTAGAAGAGCAGAACAAAAAACAAAAAAAGCCATGCAATTTTAGACATATTTTTAAATTTTTAAAAATAATTAAAAAGATAAATTTTAACATTCATAACCATACTATTATTGCTATAAATACTGTCTAAAAATCCAACTGTTTTTTTCAAGCTTTGTATTTAGATGCAAAATGATCAGACAGTTTTTAAGTCTACTGTGGCCACAATATAGGACAATTCATAAGGAAACTGTAACCACTATTCAGCTATTATACCCTATTTACTTCAAGCTGATCATTAAACTGTAAGAACTGGTTAGTTTCTTGGCAATGTAGTTGTCTAAGTGGCTATTTGAAAATCCAAACATTTAGTTATACCCTTGAAAGCCTCTCAAGAATTTCTAGAGTTTGCAGATTTTTTGGCAGTAGCCTCGTCCCGCCCCCCGCCGCATAGGAGATGTAACTCCTTTGAATTTCTATCAGTTCTTATGATTCCACAGTGAATCCAAGAAATTGAGGTCCTTTAATACCAAGCTGAGAATTGAAAATACATGTAAGTATCCAGATTTTCTTAATCATTCACACTCATTAAGTCATGAATAAGTAGCTAATTACCTGAAGGAGGGACCAGTGTTCCTAAGATGACAAAGAACTGCTCTTTCAAGTACAGAGCAGAGAATGCTATTGGATTAAAATAGAGAGGTGGACTCAAGTAGCTTCCTGGTTTAATTCTAGGATGGCAACCACTTGAAAAAGAGCTCTAAATATTATCATAGTTGTTGCTGAATTACCCTAATCCCTAAAGAGGCATTGCTACTTGGCCAGCTCATTACAAAGATTAATTCTGCATTTGGAAAATCATTACAGAAAGAGAGATCCAACCTCCTAGATGATCTTTAAAGAATCAAAAATAAACATAGTTTCTTTGAAATATAGAAAGTACTCTCTGATAATGAAAGGAATGGAAAGATGACTCCAGTGTTGAGGAATCTGAAAGAAGACAGAGAATACTTAAAAAGTCCAGGCCCTTTATAAAATATGTTACCAGCAGATTAGTACAAAGGCAGACACTCTCCACTGAGGATGGACGGTATTAAAAATAAATTTTATCATATTTATGGAGAACACATAAAATCACTTTTCTAATGTAAAATAAACCCAAAAACATATGATGAACCTGACACAGAAGGGTGATAGTGGTATTCTTATTGTGCAATGGCTCACAATGAAGTTCCATTTATTTGCATAAAAGGTCCTTGAGGAGAGCTTTCAATATGTCAGTAATAGTTTTTGAACCCATACCTATCTTAGCACTAAAAGGGCAGTAGGATCAAATCCTCTAAGTTCTGAATCAAGATTCAAATACCCTGACAGGTATTTTTAGTATGGTTCACATTGAATTTTGGTCCACTGGATTATAATTCGGTGTCACCCCATATTACAAATGCATTTATTACTTATTCTATTACTTCGTGGCATCTGCCAGGCATGCATATCCTCTTAATTTTTAACTTGGTTCTTGAACTATTAATTTGTTTTATTAGACAGTTTCAAATTATTAAAAGTGTCACAGCATTCAATACTTAATGCAAACTATTTTGATATGTTGATGACATCATTACTATTTTGAATATTTAGTATCATTACTAAAGTTTATTGAAACTATTCAACAATGTATTTATTTATATTCTGTCTTTATTATAAACAATACAAGGCTGCAAACATATTTAACACACCTTCCTCCTATATTCCCCACAACAATCCCCCTCTGAGGTGAACTGGGCTGGGAGAGAGTGACTGGCCTAAGATCACCCAGCTAGCTTTCATAGCTAAGGCAGATTAGAACTCATGATCTCTTGATTTCTAGCCTGTTACCTTACCTGCTTATTCCATTAGTTAGGAAAATATCTAGCATGTTCCACATAGGACCCAAAATATCTGCAGATTAATGTAAGAAATTAAGCTTTACAAATTCTATAGGCTACATAATATATCAGATTTATTTCATATAAGAAATAAATATAGTATTTTGAAATAATGTATATATATAGTTTCTTTCGGTATGAATTAGTTGCTAAATCTTCCATGGGACAAAATTAACACAATCAAAAATAATTGACTAATATAACAAATTAATATGTATTCAAAAAGGATTCCAATTTTAATTGCATTTAAATATTTGAGAGGAAAAGAGAAAAATTTTATTATGATCACTAAACAGACAAGCTGCTAAGAAAACATTTACAGCAAGCCAAACTCTCGAAATTTCTTTGCCAAATGGAGATATCCATGATGATGGTGACTTTAATAGATTTACATCTTCATACCTTTGTTTTTATTTTAACATCTATATTTCTATGAAATGCAACATCTTTGAATATTGCTGCCTTTGGGCCCAACTAAAGAATAAGTGTGTGACCCCTCTGAAATGTTGACAAATTCTACATTATCTTATGATGAACAGGGCTTACTTTCCAGCCTTAATACCTACTATATAACTACTTATCTATAATATAGATACTATATTAATAAGGTTAAGTTTGATCCAGAATTATATGAGAAACTATTACTGACATATTGAAAGCTCTCCTCAAGGACCTTTTAAAAGAAATTTGGAATAACACAAATAGCAGGTAAGCTATTTTATTAGAAATCATAAGCCAAACAAAGGATACTTTTAACCAGTTGATTTATCATTTTTATTTAAATCTAGAACACATTATGCTTGAACCATTAATTTTTATAGTATCTGCTTGGCAATATTTGTAATTAAAAATATACCATACTAACCAAACAATATAACAAAATGGGTTATGTGGACCTCTTGGTTTGGGTTCAAGCCCAGCTATAGGACAGAGAGAGCACTGATCACACTGTTGATGATCTCTGGTGAAAGCAGGATGAGAGCAGCATTTGATACCATCACCCATGTTATCCTTTTGGGCCAGCTGCAAGGACTGGGGCTAAGTGACACATTTTTGTGCTGGTTTGGCTCCTTTTTCCATTGTGTCCCCAAGGTGAGGTCGGCACCTACCTTTTCAGCCTTCCTGAAGTCCTGGCTTTGCCAGCTGGCTTGTCCAATGGAGTATGTCATCATGAAAATGGTTGGCAGATTAAGTCAATCATGCCTCCCCCCATGTGCATCTTGCTCCCCACTCCATATGATTAATTCAAATTAATTGTAATATTATTCTTTATTGTTTTTAACTTTTTAGTGATTATAAGCCATCAAGAGTCACTTGCAAGATCAATGGCATATAAATTTGAGAAACAAATTAAGTCCAAATCCCTAGCAGCTTCAGAGCTATCTGGAACCTTAAGATTCCTGTGGGACTCTTCACTTGAAGTGAAAGCAACAATTCAATTTTATATGGGATTAAAAAACAGTATGAAGGTTACCATTCACAGTGTATATGAAAAATGGAACGAGGAACTGGAATATCCTACCCTAGAAAACTAGTGAATCCAAGTTTAAGGAATATAAAATATACCTATGATTTATGAATAAAGTCAATTCATCAGAAAACATTTTGCATATATTGGACTCTCTAAAGAACGTTTGAAAAGGGTTGAAAATTTGAGGTCTCCTTAATTCATACAATTTGATTTTAACCTTTTTTAGTTCTATTTTAGTTTCAAGTTGAAGAATACATTAACCAATTCTGGAAGAAATATAAAAGATATAAATGTAATGTTAAATTATTGTCCCAAAATATGAAATTTGTTATTTTACAAAATAAATGGTTTTGACCTCACCTTGGCAAAAAGTTTAATGTTACATAAATGGAAAGAAGCTTATCTTCTTGATGTTAAGGAACAGATTCAAGGTACATTTATTAATATTTTTAAATGTTTTTACATTATAAAATGAGAAGATGAAGCAATATCCTTCTCCATGGTTTAGATCTAATGATTAAAGACAGTATTAATTTTAAACTGATTCTAAATTGGTTTTACTTTTTCTTTCTTAGTTTTTTTTTTCTTTTTTCATGTTTAACTTAGTCTAATGGATGCAGTATTTTTTTTGTAAAATCACTGATATTGCTTGCGTATTTGCTCTATTTCATTAATACAAATTTTAAAATAGCTTCAGAAGCAAACGTACCTTGAAAACAAAATAATTTATTCCTGAATGGAAGATATGGATATCTGCTTGTACCTTGAACATGGCATCTATGGCTAAGTCACAGCCATAGAAGACAATATCCATCGAGTCTCTCAAAACAGGATAATGCTCCCCGTAAAAGGCAGCTAGCCTTTGGTTAAGTAAATTCAAGTTCATTGAATGGGGCATTCCAAGGTTGCTCCAACATTAGCACAAGTTTAAAGCACACCAGAAAAGCAAACTAGCATGACAACACTTTTGTGAAAGTTCAGGATTAAAAAGTAGGTTTCAAATGCAAAATGGTTTGAACATTACTTGAAGTGTTTTACGTATCTACAATAAAAAGCTTTTGATTTCAAATTAAATAGCAACAGACTATCTAAAAACTAGAGTTTAAACCAATAAAGCCCTATAAAAGTATTAACATTTACCTCCACCAGAACCAAATCCACCAGCTCCACCACCACCGCCTCCCATAGGCGCACCACCACCAAAGTGGGGGAACTGAGGTAAAATCTTCTTACGCTTCCTTTCCACTTCTTCCTTATCTGCAGCCAAGGATATATTAGAATAATCAATGATGTGCCCTCCCACATTGTTAAACATCAGAAGTAGCACATCACCTGGAGTGCCTTGTACCTTCTACCACTGGGTAGTATGTAAACTGCTTGGAGTCACTCACGTCACCCCCTCGTTTGCGCTTCAACTGAAGGAATACAGTGACTGGACGATCTATCTTTGTCTTGTGATAAGGTGGAGTACGAAATACAATGGCATACTGCAAAGACACAAGACATGTTTAGTGTAATCAGATGAGTCATATACCCTGCAGTCATATAATCTTTTAAACTCGGTATGTCCACGTTCGGCCCAAAGGCTGCATGCAGCCCTCAACAGCTAGTAATGCAGCTCAACAATAAAAAATATTTAAAAATAAATTTCTTATTTATATACATTACATATACATCGATTATATTATATATTTATTTTATTAAACTTACTCACCACCCATCTCACTTCAAGTGACTCTGGGGGACTTACAATAAAATCATAATAAAATATATACATCATAACAAATAAATATAAGAATAAAAAAGAGGGATACACAAGATGGTGGGAGGCTAATATGGAGGTAGAGTTGTCAGTCTAATAGCCACCTCCCAGATGACACATGGCTGCCAAGACCCGAGGCCAATCCACAAACGCACCTTTTTAGACCTTTACAGACGGCCAAAAGGGTAGGGACTGATCTCATATCAGGTGGTATGATGTTCCATAGGCTGGGCATCATGACTGAAAAGGCCGTTCTTCTGGACCCCGCCAGGGAAATTCCCTGGCTGATGGGATCTGTAGCATGCCTTTACTGCCGGTATGGATGGTGCAGGCTGAACCCATTGGGGAGAGTTGATTCCCCAAGTAACCTGGACCCATGCTATGAAGGGCTTTATAGGTCATAAATTGCACCCAGAAGCAAACCAGCAACCAGTACATGTTACACCTTGTAACAGCGGTGTCACGTAAGTCACTCTCAGCACTCCAAGAACTGTCTATGCAGCTGCATTCTGCACCATCTGTAGCTTCCAGATGCTCTTCAAGGGTATCCCTGTGTAGAGCGCATTGCAGGAGTCCAGATGCAAGATGACTAGGTCATGAGTACTGAGCACAGGGAATCTCGATCCAGGGACGAGCACAACTGGCTCATAACACAAATCTCTGCTAAGGCTCTCTTAGCCACAACTGCCACCTGCTCAGCAAGCAGGCATCTTGAGTCTAAGAGAAGCTCCAAGTTCCACACTGGATCTGTCTTAAACCCCCAGAACCCAAAGTCCCATGCACCTACAGCCGCTTGGTCTTACTAGAGTTCATTTGAAGTCTATTGTCCCCCATCCAGGCCCTCACAGCCTTCCAGGCACCATGAAAGGGCAGTTACAGCTCCATTCAGGTCACCAGGGATGGAGATGAACAGTTGAATATTATCAGCATATTGATATCTACCCTATGGGTACAGATGATCTCCCCAACAGCTTCATGTAGAGATGTTAAAGAGGAGTGGAAAAACTACTGAACCCTGCAGCACACCACAGAGTAGCACCTGAGGATTGGACTTCTTATCCCCTTTCAAGACTGGCCCTGGATAAAGGAGGTGAACCAGTGCAAGATTGTGCTGCCCAGCCCCAATTCTCATAGCCAGCCCAAAAGGATACCATGGCTGATGGTATCAAAAGCTACTGAGAGGTCAAAGAGAGCAATTATGGATGCACTACCTTCATCCTGCTCTCACCAGAGATCATCTACAAGTGCAACCAAAGCTGCTTCTGTCCCATAACCAGGCCTGAATCCAGACTGATACAGGTCTAGATAATTTGTTTCATCCAGGACCCTCTGGAGCTGGTAGACAACCACTTTCTAAACCACCTTCCCCAAGAAAGGAAGCTGGGAGACTGGACAGAAGTTGTCCAGACAGGTGGTGTCAAGCAATTTTTTTTAAAGAAGGGCACACACCAGAGCTCCTTAAAAAGCCCCAGGAATGTCCCCTTCTGCAGTGATGCATTGATCACTGCTGACACCCACCTGGAAGTCACCGTCCTGGATGCTTTCACCAACCAGGAGGGACAAGGATCTAATTGGCAGGAGGTTGGCTTGATAGCGGCAAGAACCCTGTCCATTCTTCAGGTCCAACAGAATCGAATCTATCAAATCATAACCGGGTAAGATCTCTCCTTGGGCATCTCTCCTGGCCCTGCCTCATGCATAGAATCCAGCCAAGAGCAAATTCAAATAATTTTGTGCATCAGCTATTCCCTAAATTTCTCAGCTCAGCCCTGCAGACAGGCCTTCAGGCCTCCCCATCCAAGGAGGGATTGGGTGACCTTAAAGAGGGCTGCCGGGCAACAAGAAAAAAGCACAAATCGGGCATAGGAAATGCATACTGAGTGTAATGGTGTTGAGGAGATTGCAAATGATTGTAAATGGGCTTTAAAGATATTTTTTTTAGCACCGTCATAATTTCAAATGGTCATTGAACAAATACTTGTTAAGTCTTATTAACCCAGGATTTAGAAAACACAACAAATCTTGGAGATTTTCAATCTAATAAATATATTCACGTGACACACATGTATATAGTTTCAATGTATGTATCTGTAAATGTCAGGAACCATGCCCTCCAAAATGACCAGCTCCAGGACCCCCTCCAAATTAACTGAATTAAATAAAATTATCCTTCTGTAATAAATTCATTTATGAAACTAATAATATTCTGCATTTTATTTTATGATTCATTGATTGGATTTATGCCTCCTGCAACTAAGGAAGCTCTCAACATTTCACATCTATAAATACAGTAAAGCATCACAATAAGGCCATACAAGTAACACATTTAAATTTTAATTATATAGAGATGCATGAAGGTAAGCAGTTAGAAATTCATCTGCAAACCATTATAGGAGTAATAGAATTTATTCTGTGACCATAGACCAAAGTTCTTCAAAATAATTCTATGTTTAAGCTTGCAGGATGCTGATCAAACTTTTGGGAGTAAATTCACATGCAGTATTCAATTTGTAAACTCTGAATCCCATAGCTTATACAAACAATCCTATGTCATACACAGGCCACCATTACAAACAGTTTAATTTTCTGCCCTTCTAGAAGAAACAGTGAAAAAAAGCACAACAGAGATGGGTAACAAACAAGAGGAAGGGAAGAAAGAGCATAGAACAAAACTGGTAGAGATTAGGTGACGGAAGGAAAGGAGAAGCAGTGTTTAGAAACTACAAAGCGGGTTGCATTAACCAGGCAGCCCTGTAAAATAACTAATTTTTAGGCATCTTCAAAGCATTCCCTGCTTTACATTAGGTCTGCAGCCATTTAGAATTGATGTTAATTCCTTTGTTTTCAACACCTTAATCAGGAAATGTAACACCCAATTCACAATTATAGGGAGGCACATATCTATGTCAAGGTAAGAAAAGCATTATTGGAATAGGCCAAAAGTCTAAGAAGTCCAACATTTTGTGTCTCACATTAATTGCCCAGATACACCTAAGATAGTGCAGACAAGACTTCTTTAGTTGTATTATCTAAGTTCATCTGTTAGTCTAAGCAACTATTTATTCTCATCAAGCTGTTGATATCCCCTTTCCACTTATCAGAACCAAACAAGCTCCTTGGTATTTTTAAGTTGCACTTAAGAACACAGAAGCAAAGGATGTAAATCAAGGAAGATTCATAACAAATTTTACTTTGTGGCAGTGAAGCTAGCACAGAAAGAAGTATTTGCTACACTTATTCATGTAAGGTAAGCTCAGTGTCTACCTTTTGATTCTTGTTCATAATTAACAGGATGGCTGATTGAGATCAGACCAATCAGTGTCTTTTAATTCCTTGAGAGAGAAAAAAGTAAAAATATTTTTTGAAGGAGCAGGAATCTTTAAAAAATATGTAGGAAATCCAGAAACAGTAGAAAACTTACAGGCCTGTTGCTTACATTCATATTTTGAGGAAGGTTCTCAAGAAAGTGGGTTGCCCAGCAACTTCAATTTAGAAGAAGCTGTTTCTCTAAACTGATTTTACATCCTATGGGATTTTCATCGCCTAAAGAAATAGGGAAATGTAATTTTGTTGATTTTCCTGGATGTTTCAGCAACTTTTTAATATCAGTGATTGTGGCATCCTTCTGGAAGAACTATCAGAATTAAGAATGAGAAGCACTGCTTTACAATTATTCTACTCTTATATGACCATCCAGAGGGCAAGTGCTAGGAATTTATAATTCCATGGCAGTTGTGATAACTACCAATGATTTATCAGGTTTATCTTTACATCCCATCCCCAATACTATTTAATGACCTACATAAATAATAAAAAGCTTTAAACTGAGCTATAATATCCCAATTAAGATATTAGTTCTCACCCAATCCATTACTATGCTCAGTGAGGGGCTAACATATGTAAGTTCAATCCAAACAAGAGAGGATGGTTAGTGGGAGGCTTCTTTATCTCAGGAAGTCCTTCTCAATCTGCTCTTTGAGGGTGCTGCTGCTTGCAGGAAAGCTCAAGCACCAGTTTTTAGTGAACTCTTTTATCAGTCACTGTCACAGGACTCTACTAGTGTCTTTTATCATTTTAGATAATATATCATCTGATAACACTTTCTAAGCAAGAATAGTCAAATAGTAATCTCAATGAATGCATATATAGCTACTACTGAAGATAGTTCAGATGTAATTAATCCACAACAGAGGTGCAGGATTACTATCTGGGATTAGCCAATATGATTAAATCACACCACTGCTTCCATCAACTATATTGACTACAGTTATTCTTTGAGACAATTTCAAGATTTTATTACCAGTTTCTAAAGTCATAAATAATTTGGGGAAGAGTACCCCAAAAAAGGTTTCCTCCATATTCTCCCTTCATCTTTAACACACAATACCCCCCAAATGATCCCATCAAATTAAATGGGCAAAGTGGAAAGTCATCTCAGTTGTGGACCCTCTTTATTGAACACAGTCCCTACTGGGATAAATAGTGTCCATATTAATGTCCTCTTAGCACTAAGTTTCAATATTTCACTTCTATAAGGTATTCAACTTATTTAACTTCATAGTCAACTTATTTCCAAACTCCTTATGACAGCAAATTTTATTTACTCATATACTATTAATATTTTGTTTTCTTTACCCTCACTACTATCTACTATTTTTCAAGTATAGTATTTTAGTAATTTTAATGTTTAGTAAGGTTTTAATGCATAGTCTTCAGGAATTTTGTAATCCAACCAGGAAAATCTGAATATTGGATTTACTCAATAAAAAAGCCCACTCTAGAGACTCAGAACTACAGACTTTTGATAAAAGCTTAAACAGACTCTCATGACTGAATTAATCAATACCTGTTTATGCACATCTGTGGGGGAGAAATCTCCAAAGGCCTGCCAACCATTCTCATCATCTTCATAAAAACGTACCTCAATATCATCTAGCAGAGGAGGCAAAGAATGGTAACATGAGACAATAAATATTTGTTGCAACCCCATTTAGTCCCATTCACTATCATATTGCTATATTTATCATATATTTTCACTCACCAACTATCCAGGCTCTCCTATAATAAAGGGACATTTAGGAGATATTTGGTGAAATGCTATCAGGTAGTGATGACTTCTAGTAGTATTTCTCCGTATCATGCAAGTTAAAAGAAATGTAGTGGTGAACTAGCCGAGGGCAAAAAAGATTAGCCAAATCTGATAACTCAAAAGCAATGCAGTTATGCCATTATCTTCTACAGTAACAGTGGACATTAGACAGGACACTGACTGTTCTGGATAAGGTTGTACCTCCTCCTCTGGTGGAACAAACATGCAGTTTGAGGGACTTCTTGAACTATTGTTTTTCAAACTGATACAAGTGTCTTGCATTGCAAGAATTGCTTTTTACCTGCACCAACTCATTTGGTAACAATGCTGTCTCTAGCAAAAAACAATTAGTCAAAATAATGTTTAAACTGGTAATATCCAGACTGGATTACCACAATGTGTTTTAAATAGGGTAGCATTTGAGATTGCCCAGAAACTACAATTCATGTTGGTCCCTTGGTAAAACTGCCAAGGAAAGGCCTCCAATAAAAAAAATGCATTAGGTTCTAAAGAAACAGCACTGGCAGCAAATCTACTATTGAATAATTACAACATTTTGTGTTAATATATAATCGACAGACGATGCAACACGTCGAGTGAAGTACTTCCTCAGCTGCGTCAATGGTCTCTCTCTCTCTCTCTCTCTAGTGAACCCTGCCAAGCAGGAATAACAGTAAGAAAATGATGATGTGTTCATATATAAAGCCCAGTTATCTTAAAACCATAGATTAAAATCTGAGAAGGATGTCTACTTAGCAGTACATCATTTTGTGGGACACAAATTGTTTATGTAGCACTCAGAAGGAGATTATGTATGATAGAGGTGCTCCGACAATAACATTTCTTTCATAATTATGAAATAACAGTTCTTGGCACTAAGTCTTATGGTATGTTTTGTTGTCACCTAAATACTTATAGTATTTGCTTGCACAAGCTTTTAATTGAATTTTACTACCATACCTCTAGTTGGTCTTGTTACCAAGGCTTAATACGTTATTATGTTGTAATAATAAACTATGATTAGTTTTATATATTTAACAGAATTTTTATTCTATCATAATTAAAGACTTTATTTATTTATATCCCACTTTGTTTTTATAAACAACTCAAGGCAGCAAACAGCATCCTCCTATTTTCCTCATAACAGCAACTCTATGAAGTGAGTTGGGCTGAGAGACAGTGACTGGCCCAAGGTCAGCTGGCTTTCATGGCTAAGGCAGGATTAGAATTTACAACCTCACAGTTACTAATCTGTTACTTTAACCACTACACCAAACTGGCTCTCTTTACTCTCATTTATTTTATTATATGTTAAATTTGGGATTATGCTTGTTAA
>JANHZU010008961.1:0-15710 GCA_032468055.1 Acrochordus granulatus | reverse complement strand
AGTGCAAGACAGGGAGGCCTGGCGTAATGTAGTCCATGGGGTCGCAAAGAGTCGGACACGACTGCGCGACTGAACAAGAAAGCTGTATAATAATATCTCCTTGAACAAATGGATTAGTTTACATAATATCCATTTATTTCTGGGGAACTGAAAGGAAATATGCATTTGATCAGAAGAAAATGATCAGACTCTGCATATATATGCTATAGAATGAGAGGGATCCATTCACTCCCATGCCAAAGTAATCTCGCTTTTTCTCTTCCCCCTCACAGGAGTCTATGCACAGAGACATATACTTGTGAGCTTTCCTTTTCCTTACATCTTTAAGCTGTGACATATGCCAGAATTTTGAAACTGAGTTATTTTATGTGCATATCAGTAGTGCTTTAATTGCTATTTTTATAGTTATTGCTATAATAATTGCTATATTGCTATATCATGCAGACACTGAACTACCATCAAAATATTGACATTTCAATAGAATATTCCAATTTCTCACTGGGGAAACACTATCTATCTATCTATCTATCTATCTATCTATCTATCTTTCTATCTATCTATCTATCTATCCTCTTATAAATAGTTAAAATATTATAGAATCTACATTCTATAATATTTTAACTCATGTTAACAGCATACATCATTTTAAGGAATCTTTCATAGTGAACAAAAGAATAGGGAAGAATTAATGCCAATCTGACATTACAAGAATTGCAGAAAAAATATAACTAAATTATAGTTATAAAAATTATAACTAAATTTGTGTTTTGTGTTTCTGTTGAAACCACCTAACACTGAAATAGCATGAAATGTTCAGCTATTCATACTATTTGCCAATAAGTTTTCATAAGAAAAAGAACAATATTTACTTTGGTAGTTATTATACATTATTAAAAATAAGTAGAAAACTCTGCTGTCTCCATGTTTATATATGTATCATTCAAAAATCCTTTTCTCTTTGCTCTAAAAATACCCCAAAATCTCAAAACATACATTTCTTCTCTTTCAAAGTTGAAGCATAGGAGATATCTGCTGGTGCATAGTGTGCTTGACTAATGACTGTATTCTGAGTCTCAGTATCACAATGTATTGTGGAGGATACTCCACAAAAGAGATCAATCTCAGAAGTTTGCATCAAGAATTGTGAGAGATAAGACATACAGGCAGAGGTGTGTGTGTCTGTACAGGGCATACTTAGAAGTGGGATGATTGATATGAGAGATATTGACAAAGGACATATACCTAGGGAAATGTCTAGATCCAAACTGGTATTTATTGCTTATTATTTATTTTTTCAAAACCGCCCACTCCAATGGACTAAAGGAGATATTGGTGATACGCAAATATTAGGGCTATTGTTAGACATTCAGAAGGTCGAAAGGGGTAGAAAAACAGCAAACCATCCACCTGGCATTTCAACTTTTTAAAAGTCACAATTGAATAGAGAGAGGTGTTGGAACAATAGTTTCAGGACCTTGGAGAGCTCAGCAAAAGAAGCCAGCTGGTATTTTCTTGTACTGAGCTCTCCAAAGTGCTGACATGCTCTGCACTGGAAGATATGAGATCTGCCTTATCTACTTATTCTGAGTACTCTTCTCAGCTAGCTTTCTTGAAATCCTCAGTCTGGTCATGCCAAAATAATGCTAGCCTTCTAGCTTAAAAATGTTACCCTGTGGAGAGTGAATAAAAAATTAGTGTGTAAAAAAGTGCATCTAGTTATATGTTCCATTGCAATAGCTTAAATGCATATAAATTAGGAAGGTAAAGCCTCTTAAGTATCACTATGATATAAAATATCTATTGAGATAAATGCTTTGGAAAACATTTGCTTTTTGAGTGTCAGTTTAGGAATATAATAACAAGCAAAAAATAGATTACAAGTGAAAGCAAATAGACCCAACTGGAAGAATCTTCTAACTCGGAGGTGGTGACGGTGGCAGCAGCAGCTTATTTGCTTTGTTGACATTTTGAATGATGTGGTAGATGTACTGTAAGCAATTCTGAATACTCTTATGAATGGAAAGATGAAATACAAATAAATTAGAACAATTAAATCTGTAACATATTCTACTGGAGGCCATTCCATGCTTTGAATGTTCTTTTACCGAAAGCCAATTAACATAAAGATTAAAATAAAATGACTAAGAAAACTATCTTCCATTGAACTATTACTGTGCTCTTGTCACTCTCTCTAGAAAAAGATTTTTTTTTTAATTTCTGAGAGATAGTTTAATTAAAGATACCAAAAATGTTGAGTGGAAAATAGAAATGGCAAGCTCAAAATCAAATAGATCATGTCAAAAAGGAGTAGATATTATGCAAAGGAGACAGTCACAAATACAAAATATGAAATGAATTTGTTTTCTGCTCACAAATAGTTTGTTCTAAGTTTCACCTAAAAGAATTAAGATAGTCTAAAGAAAGCAAAATAAAGTTGGCAGATAAAGCATTGTAGGAGATAAATTGGCTGGCTCCTTTTTCAAATGTTTTGAGGTTTTTCATTCCACAACTGTTCTCCAAAGGTTTATCCTCCAGCTACTTATGATGCATAAAAAACAAGGTTGGAACTATTACTTGGAAGTAGCATGCAAAATGTTCATATCTATACCCATTCTGTTATTCCCTTCTGGGGTAAGCAACATTACGTAGTGCACAAAACATGAATTAGAAGTAGAAAACCAAAAAAGAACAGAAGAAAACAAATACTGTTAAAACTAATTTATAGCAATGCCATTCACTGTATCTGTCCACACTTCTCAATCTCTGCATCTATTACATCAGCTCTATCCAGTAATGACTTTGTCAGTCTTCCTCTTTCATATATTTGCTTTGCAGTTTGATATATATGCTCTGTATGAATCAACCACTTTAAAGTATTCTTGCAGTTTGGTCATTCACATTGCATTCAGTCCACATTCAGTCAGTACCCATTCATTCTTGATCCTATTTTTTTTGTTTCATCACACACACTTCTCATATCATTGCATTCAGTTTACTTTTATCTTTTTGTTACATATATAATTCTCACTCCCATATAATTTAGTGTATAGAAGTGTGTTCTTGTTAACAAACATTTTCACTTATTTCAAAAAAGACTGTTTCCTTACAGCAGTCTACATGCGACATGCTTCCGTTGTCCAGCAATTTAGACATACACATTCATCTACTTTTTTGCCATTTACATTTCACTTCATTTTCACTTTCAAATGAAGCAATATTGGTACATTATTTTAATGCCCACAGTATGTTATATGAAACAAACTGTCCAATGTTCACTGGAATGCACTTGGTTGTTTCATTAGCAACAAGACATTGTCTGTGGGATGATTATGTGCTATTATGTCAGTGTCAGCTCTTCATAAGCACATAGATTTTCTGTAGGATGTTCTGTTCCCTACCTGGTTTTTCAAGTCTTCCAATAGTGCACCCATCATTAAATATTCCTCAAGAGAACTAGGCCTTCCCATTGTATGCAAATTGAAAAACTGTATTGGTATACAAAAAAACATTTACAGTGATGTCCATAACCATCATGTTTATTTTGTCACTCTAACTATTCCCTTAATACTTAGAGAACAAAATCACTGTCTGATACCCTTTTGATCAGAATTCTTCCAAGCACACTTCACGAGTCATTCCCCAGATATTTTGCTACCTTGAGTTTGAATAAACATTCCCCCAATCATCAGGCACATCAAAACATATATTAAGCAAGTTTCACATCTCTCCATAAGCAAACTGCAAGGATACTTTAATGTATTCCAGCTATATCCATCTATAACAAGTGTGTACAACTTTGGCAACTTTAGGGCACATGGACTTCAACTTCCAGAATTCCTCAGCCAGCATTTCATGCGAGGCTGACTGGGGAATTCTGGGAGCTGAAATCCACACATTCTTAAAGTTGCCATGGTTGGATATGCCTAATATACACTTAAAGACTTAACATTTTTCAATACTCTCATAGTATTCAACTTCCCTTTTCAAGCATTTAACATTCAAGGATTAATTAACATTCAGGGATTAATTTCAATACCACTCTTCAACATATGTTTATTAATTTCCTGAAAATACTACTTCTAGCATTCTTGGAGGTGCAATAGTGCAAACAGTTAAGAGCTCGGCTTGTTGGCTGGCAGGCTGATGGCCCGAGTTCAAGACCTGGCATTGCCATGCAGCAGGGCAAGCTCATGCTGTTCTGCCTTATCTCCTACCAACCTAGCGGTTCGTAAGCATGCAAATCCTAGTAGATAAATAGGTGCCACCTCTTCCGGCGGAAAGGTAACAGTGTCTGTGCGCCTTTGGCATCCAGTCACGCTGGCCACATGACCACAGAAGCATCCTCTTTCAGCATCATCTCAAATTGTTTCATCACTTTTATTTTTAATTCCATTCACTCTGGTGGTTTCTTGTTTAGCCTCTTCAACTCCTTTCCAAAACACATTAATATCCTTCAAATTGTGGAGTCTTTTCCTCATTTAATTTTAAACATTCCTTGCTCTGTTTGACTATATTATTTGCAACTTTTTTGTCTACATAATACAGAAACTTGTGCACTTATCTTTTTTCATTTTTGCAACAATTATTCTTTTATGCATTTTTACTTTTTTATAGCCTCATTTATTATTCTGTCAAGTATCCTTTTGAATATTCCTATTAGTTAACTCTATATATTTCTGCCAGAATTTTTAAAAAGCTTCTTTTCATACTCTCTATGTATATTCTCATTAATCCAGGGCATGATTTGTATCAAAATTATTTTTTTTTTAATCGGCAACTGGCCTTTTATTATTAGATGTAACCAGAAACATTCAATTCTTATCCAGGAGTCTTTTTCAATCCCATATGAAAAAGGATACTTAATACATATATACATTTATATTTATATACATTTCTTGAAAGGGTGCAGGAAACAGGATAGACAGACAGGTTCTCACTTAGCAAGCTAAAACAGAGTGATAGGTAAGCAAATAAATATTTAGAGAATAGGTAGCTTTAGGGGGTCAGCACAATCACTTGAGTCTGCTGAAAGGTTGTTGTTTTTTCAAATATTTTGAAGCCAAACTGTAAACAGGAGGCAACTGAAATCTGATTTTTCCTCCTATTAATGGGAGGATTTAACATTTGTATATAACTTGATTATGTGATTCCTCTCAAAAGCCAGTTTGTTTCTTGGTCAAGAATTTGGAATTTGCAGTCATTAAAGGAATGCCCTTGATCTTTAAGGTGCAAATGGACTGCAGATGATTCAGATTTATTCTTTTTATTCTTTTCACACATTATTGTCCATGTGTTTATGAAATACATTCCTAACATTACTAAAAACTGATATGATCTACCTTCAAAGATTATTTCATTCATTATCTTTCACCAATTCTCTAAATCTTTAATCATAAACTCTCAGATCTCACTTTTCAGTTTTACATTCATTCTAATGAATACCAATGAGGCTTAAACCACATATCCAAAATACTGCACCATTTAAGCATTCATCAATCACTCTTCTAATTCATTCTTGGGTCTTCAAATGGCTAAATCATTTAAGCAAAATAAACTCCTCCTTCCTTACCTTAAGGAAACTCATGCTATATAATGCAAGCTAAGATCTAATTTAAACGTTATGTGCCAATGTAGTCTTGCCCACAGATCAACAATTTATTTATTTATTTAATTTATATGCTGCAGAAATCCGGAGATCTCGTTAGCTAACAAAAACAATTCTAAAAACATTAATTAAAAACTTTTAAAATAAAATAAAATAAAATAAAAACATTAAAATAAAAATAAAAAATCCGGCAGACTAGTGAGGTGGGCTAAAAAGATTTTGTACATAAAAGGGAGGTAAAGATGGCTAGGAATCCATCAGCCACATCCACGATGATAATGAAGCCCCCCTGGAGCCCCAGGCAATCTCGCAGAGCCAGGTCTTAAGGCCCTTCCAGAAGGCCATCAGGGAGGGGGCAGCTCTCAGCTCGAGGGGCAAGATATTCCATGGGGCAGGAGCCACAGCAGAGAAGGCTCTTCTCCTAGACCCTGCCAGCCGAAATTCCTCAGCCAATGGGAACTGGAGAAGGACTCCTCTGCTGATTCTGGTGGGCCAGGAACTCCCCATTGGGGTAATACGGTTCCTCAAATAGCCTGGTCCCATGCCATGAAGGGCTTTGAAGATCAATGTTAACACCTTGAATTGTATCTGGAACCAAACCGGAAACCAGTGCAGCTTGCGGAACAAAGGTGTTATGTGGGCCGATCTATTGGCCCCTAAAATTATCTGCACAGCCACACTCTGCACCAGCTGCAATCTCTAGATACTCCTCAAGGGAAGCCCCACGTAGAGCACATGACAGTAGTCCAGGATTGAGATGACGAGGACATGAGTGACCGAATGCAGGAAATTTCCTGGTCCAGGAAATTTGCTGCAACTTAGAATGTGTGTGTTAAGGGTGAGACTTATGAATGAGAAAATCTCAAATAACTCTTTCTTCTTGTGGCTAAGCCCTGACCAAATCACTGTGAAGATATAAATGTATCAGCATGCAAATGATTAATCAATGTATACTGAACTCCCACAAAACCTGTCAGCTTGTTGGGCAGCCTTTAGCAGGGGCAGATCCATAGATATGAGCTGATATGCCTTTAGCTACTTTGTCTTTCAAGGGCAAGACAAAGAAAAAGGCAGATATTTCTAAATTACCATATCTTATTGCAATGTTTTAGATCAATCCATCTTGACCATCTTATTATTTATCCCTTCCTACTAGATCCGGATAGCAGCTATTCTATCTCTGAAATAGTCAGTGAATATAAATAATTTGTTTTATTGCATCACAAATTTCTAACTGATTCTTCCCTCTGTCAGGCTCAACAACTTACTGTGAATATGTTCACACAAGGGCATTTTAAGGAATTCAATGTGTAGGGGGTTACCTTCACACTCTCTAGCAATAAAAATGTATTTATATATAGGGGTATCTGTCTGTCATCTATGTAAGCTTTGTTCCATTAGCCCATTTGTCATCAGATTTCCCTCATCCTCAATGTCTGATGCAGACGTATCTGTGAAGACTCTCACTCGTCCAGGGTAATTGCATCGCAACAAAGTTTAAAAACCAGGCATCTGGACTGATGCAGACCTTGTTAATCCAGGTGGTGTCACAGCTGCATAACTTTCCAAGTTCAAGTATTTTAAGAAGGGATTGGGGATCCTTACCCAATAACCTCTACTGGTAAAGTAGGGAGTGCTCTAACCATTGCTGCTGAGAGAATGACTGAGGCCCAGCAGATATGGGAAGAAGATCAAGCAGAGGAATTGCTGTGGCAAGGCAAGACACTTCATGGGATGTACCAGTGACAGCCTACCAGTGGCTTGGAAAGGTCTAGACTAAAAAACAGCATTGAGGCACTGATTATAGCAGCCAAAGACAAGGCACTGAGCACCAGATCTATAGAAACAATGTCTATCACACTAGGTGTAGACTATGCAGAGATGCCTCAGAGACAGTCCAGCATAGGGACAAGGTATATATAATGCAGGCAGGAACAGCATACATTAAATAACACAACCAAAGAGCTGGCATTGTGTACAGAAATATCTGCACAATGTAGATACCAACACCAGCGGGAGATTCAACAGAAGGTCATGAAAAATAATAGAGCTAAAATATTGTGGGTTTTCCAGATCCACATAGCAGGAAGTTATCGAACAATACTACCAGACATCATCATAATAGGCAAGGTCAGAAGATAGCAGTGCTGATAGATGTAGCAGTGCCAACTGACAGTAATATCAGGAAGAAGGAGTATGAGAAGCTGCAGAAGCACCAGGGCCTGAGAAGGAATAAAAGAAGATATGGAAAGTACAGACCAAAGTGGTCCCAGTGATGGTAGGAGCACTTGGGTTGTGACTCTGAAGCTGTCTCTAACAGATCCCAGGAACAACACCAGAGCTTTCTGTCCAAAAGAATGCAGTGCTAGGAACAGCTAAGATACTGCACAGAACCCTCAAACTCCCCGGCCTTTGGTAGAGGGATCCAAAGTTGAGGAAGACGCAGACTCCTCATAGGAATCAGGAGATTTTTTTTATATGCTATAACCTTGCTGGTGCAGTCACTCGGTAGTCTTTCAATTTCTTTCCCATAGTCAGATTGATGGTTTAAACAATTCTATTTCCAAAGATATTTTAGTTCACTTATACAATGCTTTGAGATGTAACTTTGGAAGGCATGTAGCAATTAAATTATTTAAAATTTTATTTTAGGGAAAAATGAGTTTTTTTAAATAATGAAAATGTATTATTTAGTCTTCCATTTATTGTTTTCATAGTGGCAATGATTTTTTTGAAATCACATTATTCTCTCCACATACCCTGCCCAAGATTCATACTGCTACAGTTTAGCCAAATCAAATAGTCCACCGTATCTCCTTTATACAAATCGCTGAATTTTCTGCTTCATTTTCAAGCTCTCTAATATCTACATATGACCTTTCCTTTTTATTAGAGTTTGTTGGAATTTGTCATTTTGGCCACAAGAAGATAAAGTTAATTTACATGCAGACTGAAAGTTATGAAAGCAGCAGCTATAAACTTCAGTCTATTAATGTATTCTTACTCTAAGTTTTATTTGAATCCTCTCCAAATATTTTTAAAAGCTGGGTTGTTTCTATTTACACATCCTATCATGCTTCCAGACATAACAGAATCTGTAGCTTTTGTGCGGCTCAATTACAACTCACAAGAACACTATCCAACATGTTAGCAGGAAGGAATGAGAAAAAGTGTTCAGCCATGGATTTCTTGCCCATGCAAATTAAGATCATTCATTAACAGTAGCAAATAGTGTTTTTGGATATTCAGAGAAGTGGAATTGGGGCCACACTTGTCACATTGTCCATTCAATACAGATGGTTGCCTTGTTTTTTGAACAACCTTCCTTGGTCTGCAGGTGGAGAGGAATCTTGAAGACTAGAAAGATTATTATTCTTTCTTTACTGTTTAAGAAAAATATAGAAACCAGCCTGAAGGTAGTACAGTGTTGCCATCTAAGTTAAAATTATTGTTAATTGATGTCGTGTTTTAAAAAAGTGAGACTTTTTTTAAAAAATGATTTGTGTCCTGAATTCTATCCTAGCCATTTTCCTTGTTCTAAGCTTGCTTGTCATTGTAACAAATAAAATAGTAATTAATAAGGGTCTGTGAAAGATCTTGGCTAGAAGGGGATGCTGATGCTGCAGGAATGTTCTGTGTTACTGAAAGGCAGAAGGGCACAAGTTTGTTTTCACAATATCTCAAACCCCATCTAACATTTCCATGAGCCAGAAGAGGCTTCTGGCCATGCATCAGACTGAAGCTTCTTCCTACATTTCTAGTAACTGGGTAAGCTTAGAATGGGCAGTGTAATAAAACACTGCCCACATTGAGATCAAGTGATTTTTTTGTAAACTCTTTCTTCGATGCACACTTCCAACTGGATGCAAGTATAACGTATCTGTGAGGAGAAAGACACAAATTATTTGATGCTGAAGAAACAAATAAATGTTTTAACCTCTACATTATTATTTCCTAATTATACCTGGTGATCTGAAAGTTTTCTACCAACTAGGTATAGGAGAGACTATCAGCTACAATAGGAGGGAACACAAGTGAGAGACATGGGTATTACTATCTCAGAATAGGCAGAAAAGATGCACAACGTGTGGATGCTTTTACTGCAGAGGAGAATTTAGCGCAGAATGTGTGTAAAATAATGTTTTACATATCTATTCTGTAATAAGTCAATTGATTTATGCTCTGATTTCTGTGTGGTAATTATTGTAGAAACACAGCTTTATTTTTTAAAGCCCATTTCATGGACATAGTTTGGCAATTATGATCAAACAGTGTAGAAAAATATGAACATCAAATATTTTCAACAGTGCAGTTGTATTTTAATGCAATATTACAGATTGGGTTTATTGTTGCCATTAAAATGAATGAGGAAAGACAGGGCATTGTTTATATGAAGTCACTGAGGGAGTAAGCATGAATCATTAACATTTTGAGATATGTTGAATTTTTCAATAAAGCAATAACTCTCAACAAATTACAGCAATATAAGCAGTCCTCTACACTAGTGATATTAACATTCATTGATCCTTTTGTGTTTAATCTTTGGTTGTCTCAATGAAAAATGACATTTATTGCACAGAAATAGCATTGGGCAACTTGGCTGTCTGGCAATTAAAGGAGTGAGAAGGAATTGATATGATTTTTTTTTAAAAAAGGAAAGATGTCCATTTGAATTATAACTCTAATTATTTATCTATCCGTTCATCCATCTATCTGTTGGGCTGCAGTTGCACATTATAGTAGAGAATAAATATCATAAAAACATAAGAACTCTTTTAGATATAAGCAAGTCTATCTCAGCAGATTATTTCTTGAAGTATAAAATCAGATGCTTCTGAAAAACCTACAAGACCTGAGAGTTACAGCGCTCCTTGAATGCTTTTCTGAAGCCAGTTAGAGACTGATGAGAATATTACATATTTTGTTGTTATTGTTGTCTTAGCAAACCTGCCCATGAAGAAAAGACTGAATGAATTTTCAAAAGGTCAGGAAAAGCAAAGTTGGCAGATTTCTTCATCTTTACAGAGAAACTGGAGTACTGCTTTGGTCTTAAAAACCTGCATATGAATCCTTGAATATTTATATTCAGCCAGATTTGTGCTTCTGATTTTACTCCTCCCTCCCTCCTCCTTTGCAAATGGAGGTCAAGGAACACACATATAAAAAGTAGAATCATGACATTGCAATGTGACTTTTGTCCCTTCTGTATATGCATCATTATGTTGCATGCATGTATGAATGTGGGGTGCTGATTTTGTGATATGATGAAAGCTTCCATTCCCATGGATACCTTTGCAAGATACCATAGTACACAGGAACATAATCCTCTTTACTTTGAAAACTGCTGCCGCAATTTAATATGGCCGGTGCAGATAGGTGGACATTTTGTAATTTTATTTTTATCTGGTCTTCACAAAATCTGATAGAACATTTTTTTTCTTAAATGAATGTCTGATTATCATCATAAAAGCCTCTGAATCAGAAAATAGTAGCATGTCTTAGGAATTAGTGACAGATATCTTCCCAAGAAATTTGACAAATCCTCTTCTTTTGTAGGATCAATGAAACTCTCCTTGTTACAGGAAGATGTGATAAGTGAGGATATGCAGTGGACAACTGCATGGGCAGCCTGAAATACAGGACAACTTGCACTGTTTCCAAAATGTTTCTAGATGCAGGGGGTTCTTAAGTATAGGCTTCTTCTTTCTTCTATCCTTCCAAATCTCAGGAAAATGCTTCATATAGCGGGTACTATGACAGAAAAAACACATCTCCTGCATCCACTAAGTGTCATTGTTTCACAGAAGTGACTCAGAGCATGCCTCCTCTGCCAGCTTTGGTGGGATGGACAGAATTGCCAGACACAGATGCTTCCAGATATAACTTCGCCTTGTGCTCAGTAGGGTTTTCAAAGAAGTTTATTGGAAGGTAGTGGAGTTTGTACGGGTGTAGTGTTACATGGGAGTTCTGTGGCACAGCCAAAATTACATGCATTGCCACAGTCAGGACCAACTGAAACCTCCCAATTAGGAAATGACTAAGTTATTAGTGACTGTGAGCAGAGCTTCTAGATATATTGATGCAACTGGCACAAAATATGGTTTTGTCCAAAGCCCTTTTAACTGCAGCAGCCATGTGCTGTTTGAACAGATGTTGTGAATCTAGGAGGACTCTGCAATTGTGTACCAATTCTATCTGGGGGAATGCTATCTATCCAATGAACAATGGAACAATGGAAACCCTAGTCTTAGGTGCCCTGAAAGTCACAGCTATTCAATCTTGCCAGCTGTTCTTTTTCATCCAGCCCCTCACAACCTCCAGGCACTGAGAAACAACATTGACACTTGGATGAGCCTGACCAGAGATGTATAATTGAGCAACATCCATATACTGATGATACTTAACTCTATGCTGATGGATGACTGGTCCCAGCAGTAATTCAATCCTATCTACTATTGCTGGTGTTTTGTGTAGTCCTGCCATATGGCAAAAGAATTATTCAATTAATCATACTTCTTGCATTGTATAAAGCTGAGCATATTAATAGACTAACACACAACAGTGCAGAGGTCCAGCAGATCAGCAACACTTAACAAAGCCGGGAATCACTGAATAATTATTATTCATTGTTGTGCAAGACTGGCCAAAAGACTATATGCTTGTGTATTTATGTGTATGCATGAATGAACACACAGACATATGCAGTAAATATATACAGTACACACACACATATGGTACAGGTGTCCCTGCCAGTTGTGTCTGCTTCTTTGGGGTGGTGCTCATCTCCTTTTCATAGTCAAAGAGCCAGCATTGCCCAAAGAAGCTTCTATGGTCATGACTATATGCCAAGGCACGCACTGTTACCTACCCAATGGAGGTGGTACCTATTTATCTACCTGCATTTTGCACGCTTTCAAACTGCTAGGTTGGCAGAAGCTGGAGTGAATAACAGGAGCTCATCCTGCTATGTGGGTCTTGGGTTCTGAATTCAGGCTGCCAACCTTTCACCTGACAAGCCCAGCATCTTATCCACTCAGCCACCACACCATATATATATGTGTGTATGTAAGTATTTATATATATGCATATACATATAGATACACTTGCTGAAAACAATGCAAACAAACAAGGTATTCTGCAAGACCTGCATGCCGCAGGGAGACACCAGAATGCCATGCAAAGAACAAAATAAATGAAATTTTAAAACAAAAAAAAGGCTAACCCAAAAATTGAGCATGCTGGTCATAAACCAAAACAGGAAAAATAAAACATTCTCTTTAACTAGCAGTAGATTTTCAGAAGACATTCAGCACTTAATCGGGAATAAAATGGGCTGCTGTGGGAAGCAAGGGGAACACACTTATAGTGTTTGTTTTCTCTTTGGATCCATTTTGAGATTATGATGCTTGAAGAATTTGATTTTTGTTAATTATTTCCAAAGAGCCTTTTATGTGACCATCTCCTTCCAAATTAATCTTTAGGACAATGAAGCAGTATGGTCTACTTCAAGTTAATCTTAGGCAGCATTTCAGCCTTACAGTAGATGCTCAATGCACTGATGTATTTTGTTTAATTTAATGTCTGACGATCTCTTCCTACTTTTGAAATCAGAAAGTTGGAACTGATCGCTTCATCTACCTTTTCCCCATACTCACTTGGCATGGAGTTTTATAATAATTCAGTTCCAAGGATTTGGAACTCGGATCTCAAAAGTCCAATTTTCTATTGCATTTCTTTTATTTCTAAATCTGCTTCAGTTAAACATGGCAGGAGTATATCTGTCCTTGTATGTCTAAAATTGAGAGAGAGGCTGTGAATAAATAGTCTCACTTGAGATAGGAAGAAGTGCAAATAATCAAGAAGACATTAAGTTATATGATAGAGGGAGGCCAGGAAAACAGTTGTTAATGTAAATACTTACACAGAGAGATTGGTATCTTATCAAAAAACAGAGGAGGATCTTTGCTCAACTTCATATTGTGTGCCAGTTACTCCTTTTCCTCGATAGGGAGGATCTCTGCTCAGTCACACATGTTCTGGTCATCTCCTGCTTGGACTATCATGGGGCTACCCTTGAAAAGTATCTGGAAGTTTCAGCTGGTGCAGAATGCAGCCACATGAGCAATTTTGGGTGCCCAAAGAAAGGTGCACGGGTAACATTTTTGCTGCGCAAACTGCATTGAGTACCACTGCTTCTGGGTCCAATTCAAGGTGTTGGGTGTGACCTATAAAGCCCTACATGGCATGGGGCCAAGCTACTTACAGAACCAATTTTGTCCCATTACATTGGCTGATCCCTCCTGGTCAGGCAGGGAAGGAATGTTGCAGGCCTCATCAATTAAAGAATTCCGGCTTTCAAACTGGCAGAGTACAAGAAGACAGCCTTCTCTGTCATTGCCCTCACCCTATGGAATATGCTCCCTCCAGAGGGGAGGCAGATCCCCACTCTTCAGGCCTTTAAGAGAGTAAAAACATGGCTGTGAAGCTTCATGTGGGGAACCTGGAGAAGCACACAGACATGTGGCTGACTAAGTCTATGAAAGCCTTCCCTTCACCTTTTAATTAATTTCAATTTCATCATTCTTGCCTCCTTTTAAATTCCTAATTTTTTAATTTTATACTGTTTTTATATTCTACTGTTTTATTGTACCCTGCCCAGAGCCCTCTCTGAGAAGATAGATGGTTTAAAATATGATGGATGGACAGACAGACAGACAGAGAAGTGACATATTGGTCTCCATCATCAGCATGAAATAGATCCTTGCCAATTTAAAGGTTTGGGCAGGGAAGGGGAGAAAGCATTGTTCTCCCATAATGTATAGGATAGAGTAAATATACCCAAAATAGGCTTTAAAAATAAAACAGCTCAGAACAACTCACTGTCTTCATCCCAGTACATGATTCAGAAGAAGATTTTCATATCTTCCTTTCAAATTGAATTGCCAAAAATGCTTCCTAAAATACAATTTGAAGAGAGTCATGAGATTCCTGTTCAGGTGAACCATCACTCAAAGTTTCAAGGGGAAATAAAAGCAAACAATATAAAATAAATTTTCCATTCACTAGCTCTCGGTATCAAAAAAATCTAGTCCTGAATTGTCATTGCTGAAACAAGATTGTGTTTTTGGAGAGAAGGAATAGAAGCAGGTCACATTCTGGGATGCACATGGCATGGTTATATTGATTAATGTCTGGGGATTTCATTATGAAGTACTGACCAGCATAGTGTTGGCTTTTATAATGCACTGCTTAGTCCTAAATGAGATTTAGCCTGGAGAAATCAAACAAACATCAGAGCCAAGGAGATTTCGTACTCACAGAAGTTTGTCAATCCATCTTAAAGGAATGCTAGAATATTAGTTTAAGATTGGACAACCCCATACATTTAATTTTCTCCCAATAAGCTCAATATCGGCCTGATGTTTATGAACTTGGTACTAAAAAAGGTGTGCAGTATATGGGGATGCTGGTGGGTTGTGCATTTTGTTGCTCCAAATTTTTCTACACATATTTTCTAGCATCCCCAGGAGTTTTTCAACATGAAGATATACCTATATATTTACCATTATTTTCTTATGTACACTTGGGAAATTGTTTAATACCTCATTTCAAGGGATTATTTTGGGGGGAGGGATTCAATCCATGAGCCTAAATATGAAAAGTGCCAGTTCTAATATGCATACGTTCTACCTTCTTCTACTCTTAACATTGGCATGAGCAAGATTATTTAAAAGTGTGTTAATCTGTCAAAGGGTTTGACTGATTGATATTTATAGCTATCTCTATTAAAGTGGGGTTATTGTAGGAGTTCATGGAATAGGTCCAGGCTATCTGAGGAACCATCTCACCCCAATAGGATTGACTCACCCCACCTCACCCAGGGCAGCAGAAGAAGCAAGGAATTCTAGCTGTGGGGGTCCAAGAAAAGATCTTTTCTGCTGTGGTTCCCATTCTGTGGAACACAGTGCCCCTGAGGTAAGAACTGCATCCACCCTTTTGGCCTTCCCAAAAGGTCTGAAGACCTGGCTCTGCCACCTGGATTGGGGCCCCACTAGTGGCATGTCATTTTGAGGTGGTGAATAGACTAAGACCCCCGAGTGAGGCA
>JANHZU010008958.1:0-13361 GCA_032468055.1 Acrochordus granulatus | reverse complement strand
GTTAGGAGGAATGTTCTGGTATTTCCTTGATTAGATTGTTGCTTATTGCTAGCTTGTTTGTCTGAGTTGATAGTTCCTTGACTGAGGTTTTGTTTACTTCTTGATTATTGGTCTAGTATTAATCTTGGGTATTTGGGTATTGATTGCTTTTGTGGGTATTGATTGCTGGTCAGGTGATGTTTTGGTCTTTTTCTGCCTTCTTTGCAGAAAATCAGTAGGTCAATTGTTTAGCACATGAGTCATGCACAAGTTTATCCCTTGGCATCTTTATGGAAGAGCCAAGATTTTGATGAATAGATTAACTTGACATACAGTCACTTCCAACATCATTTCACTGGATCTGTGGCTCAAAAATATCAAAGAGAACAGCCAGGGAGACTAATGGAGGATTTTGATTAAAATATAGTTGGAAAGACACTTGATTGCAGGATTTACTCTGTTTACCAAAATGGAAGACTGATTTTTTCCTCTAAATAATTTTTCTTTAAACTGGGAGGGGCATGTTAGATTCATTGAAAATACAGTATTGAAGGGAGGTGAGTTTTCACCTCTAATTTTCCTGGCAATGATGGTGATGTTCTAAAATTAGGGTTGTCTTTCTTTCAAAGAATGTGATACCTGAGGAGCCAATCAATTGTAGGGAGAAATTGTTGGTTATCAAAGATCTACTACACGTGGTCAAAGGCAGTCTTTTTGATTCACAGTGGATGGATTTATAAGCCAAATACTACAGCTGAAAACAGAAAAGGCTTAAGGCCATGACGAAAAGAACTTGGTTGTATCCAAGGCTGAATGGTGGAAGAAGGTGAGGAAGAGGAAGATAGAAAGAAAGGAATGAGTGAATGGTGAATATAGGAATTTAGTTATCATATCATATCCATTAGACATTGACTAAAATCTGTCATTACACAAATCCTTCTTCTCCAAGGTTTATAATCCAAATAGCTTGGTCACCAAGCAAGATCATCAAGAGATCCCAAAATTCTCCTCCTGCTGTCCACGGTCCCTTTTCCTATTTCAAGTGATGATGTCACAACAGGATGCTCAGATGAGGAGGAGATCAGCCATACACCTGGAAACCGAAGACCCTCAATGGCCTCCCCTCCTATGCCTCCCCCCTTTGCTCTTTTCCCACAAGCTTTCCATTCCTCCACTCTCGGCCCCCAACCCGAGCTCAGAAACAAGGGAACTGCCTTGATGGAGGATAAACTTCCCTATGTGACCTCATCTTTGTCTTGACTTTTTTGTCCCCAAACTCTTTGGAAAACGCAATCGTCCGTTTTGGTTTACTCCCCCACCCGACCTCCGCGTCTCCTTCCCACGACCCGATTAGGGCTCCATCACTGAGCCTGCAGAACCTAGGGTGACCGCTAGCAGGCAGCCAGGAGACCCAGGAGAAGGTCTCCCTCGGTCTCCAGCCCCCGATCGCGGCAGTCCAGGGAGCCCTACCTAAGCGTCCCATTCATAACCCCACTCCCCGGACATATTACCGGCTGTTTCCTTTTCACGACCAGTGCCGACCGTTCGTCTCCCCCACCGTTCTCCACCCCTTCTGGAGCTCTGGCTCAGCATTTGCGCCTCTCTGGAGCCTGCAGCCGAGGCGCCTTAGTTTTCTCCACGCCAGTCCTACCTCGGAGACTTGTCACATCCTCTCTTCTCGGAAAGGCCAAACGACACGGGAGGGAGAGAAAGGAAACGGGGTGGCGGGGGGATCCCTGAGCGCGATCCCCCAGCCCCAGTTCGCGCGGCGGCGGAATTCTCTGCTCCGCCACCAGCTGCCGATCGCGGGGCCGAGCAGCCTTCCCCGAGCTCACCTGTCACTGACCCTGCTAACTCCGTCTCCCTTTACACCGACATCCCCCCCGCACGTCTGAAATAGTTTGAAGCACAGTGAAGGAGGGGGGCGTGCGCCTCAAGACGACTTTTCCCGCAATTGGCTCTTCGAGAGCCGAACCCAGCCAGCCTTCCGCGGACCGCAGCCTCAATTCTCAAGTCTCGCCGCCTTCGCCTGTTGCGACAAGGCGGCCCCTCGGTCGCCAGTGCCGGGTTCCTCCTTGGTTTCCAGCATGCATCGGGGAGCCCAGACTTTGAAGATGGGGGAAAAGAGGAAGGAGAAGGAGAAGATCAGGGCTCGCCTTGGAAGGTCAGAGAGAAAGGCGTCTTCCTGGGACGCCGCTTACTATCGAAGCAACCTGCTGTGCTTCCCAAGGAGCATTCACCTGGGGAGCATTTTTAGCCAAGGTGGATTTCTTTGGGCTGTCGACTTTGGGAGGTTTGCAATGCTTGGTCTTATAAGACTGTTAGATCTACAAACATCCCAAGAATTGTAGATGGTTGTGAAGGGATAAACAATACTCCCTAGTTCTGTCCTGCCTTCTAGTGGTCTAGTGGATTTTTGCAGCATAAGTCCTGTATCATACTTGCATTTTTATATAGGTATATGTATGCATGTCTACATAGGTCTGTATATATGTTTACCGTATGTGTGTATGTACATGTGTACATACATACATATATGCAGAGCAGGTATGACATTCACAAACCCACAAGTAAAACTCAGAGGAGCCAAATAATCATCATATTCCTATGAGCAGCAAATTCATCTAGCATTGACTCTTGCAGTGCTTGCTAGACTTTACTTCCACCCACCTGTTTCATTGTTTGTATACCATACATTTAATCTGGTTTACTGGATAATTGTTTCTTTCTCAGTTTGCACAATACAGGAATGAAACAAGCTGGGATAACATCACATAAAAGCTTAACCAAGTAACCTCACTGGTTACTTAACATGTTGTGTGAATGCATGTACCTGTGCTTTACATAGCTTCGTTAAATGGTAAGTATTTAACATTTTCTTTCTTGCCTCGAAAAGAGGATAATGAGGTTAAGTTTCTCTGTCTCTGTTCTGATCCATTTTTAGGGCTAGTGAAGGAGAAAATCGAGGCTCAACTTTATTTATTTATTTATTTAATTTATTTCCTGCCTTTATTATTTTTTATAAACAACCCAAAGCAGTATGTCTAATACTCTTTTTCCTCCTCTATTCCCCACAACAACCTTGTGAAGTGAGTTGGGCTGAGACAGACTGACTGGCCCAAAGTCATCCATCTGGCTTTCATGGCTACAGCAGCTTCAAAATATCCATTTATCATATTTTATACTATTGCTCCAAGGCCACAGGGTATGCATTTCTGCATATTACACAATTATAAAAAAGTGGAAAATATCTAGTTCTTCTGGAGACTTCATGACTTGCAAATATAGGCAGTCCTTGATTTACGACCACAATTGGAACTAGAATTTCCATTGCTAAACGAGGCAGTTGATTTTATGAGCTTTTTTTGCCATGGTTATTAAACAAATCACTACAGTTGTCAAATAGATTACATTGTAAAGCAAATCCAGCTTCCCTCACTGACTTTGTTTTTCAGAAGTTGGCTGAGCAGGTTGCAAATGATGGTTAACATGACCCCAGGATACTGCAACAGGTTGGTTGCTAAGTACCCAAATTTCGATCATGTGACCCTGGGGATACTGCAATGGTTGCAAGTGTGAGGACCAATCATAAGTCACTTTTTTCAGTGCCACTGTAATTTCAAACAGTCACTAAACGAATGGTTGTAAGTTGAGGACTACAAGTATGAATTCTTTAAAAGCAGAAAGGAGTAAGGCAGATTCCAAAATCAGTTTGAGAAGAAGTATGCATACTTAAATGTAGGATGAAGCAGTGTGTATTGGGAAAAGGCATGGCATGGAACATTGCAAAGGACCTTCCTGTAGGCAACCAAAGTTAAGTTGAGGAGGAAGTGATGAAATATAAATCGCAACATTGGATCTCCAACTTTACCTCCCCGATTCTTCATGAGATGTTGTGATGGAAGTACGAAACGACAAAGCTCAAATTGTGATGGTCAACCCAATTAGGTTGATCAGACCAGGAACTCACCTCCACAGAAAGGCTAAACTTGTCTTGCATGAGATTGGATATAAAAACAGAATATTGCAAGTCCGATTGGTTCCTCCCCAACTTCTCGTATCTCAGTGAATCAGGGAGGTCTTTTTCTGAGCACTTCTGAATATCATCTTCTTCGCAGGACCTAAAGAATGTTTCAGCATTCTTTGCATATGTAAGGGTTCTTGCATGTTTTTTCTGAAGGTCATCTCCCTTACACTCTACATCAGTGTTTCTGAGTCTTGGCCATTTGAAGATATGGTCTGAAGTCTTGGTCAACTTCAAGCTGGCTGGGAAATTCTGGGAGTTGAAATCCACACATCTCCAAGAGCCCAAGGCTGAGAAACACTGCTCTACATAATGCTTTCTGGCACCACCATGGTTAAGAACGGACTCCCATGTTCCACACCGCAACATTTTATTGCAAATTGTCCTACCATCATAAGCCTAATCAGGTGCAACTCCTCCAGCCATAGTTGTCCAGACACACAGTAATCTCAGGAAAAATAGTTGCTAGCATGCCACTTTGATGTGGTGAGGGGGAATGGGGAGGGACTGCTAGCAACACCCATTCTTTAGAACAGCCTCTAAAATTCAACATTCTCCTTTTTTGCTTTCATTTAGAAAAATGCTTCAATGCTTAAAGCCAATGAACTTTTCTAGACTGAGAGAACACCATCTGTGTCGAATGTAAGTGGTAATGTGTTTAAAAATGATTAATGGAAGTTGTTCTATGACTTTAATTGGCTTATTATTCATATAATGATTTACTGCATTTACCACAGATGTTTTTTTATTTTTTTTTTAGAATATATCATGCCTCTTTTAAAGGTGATGATTCCTATGATAACTGCTGGGGACCATGACTGAATTATGGTAATATGGGATTTATTATTATGATCATCCTCAGCCAGATGTTTAGGCTGGATTTGGCATTTTTGTCCATCTATTGAGTCCATCCAAAGGACTTGAGATAGGCAGATGATGTTCTTTAATGATGTTAAAGGCATAGTCACAGGATGCAATTATTGATTATTATTTAAAGTCTGATTATAGTAAATAAACTGATTATTATTATTATTATTTAAAGTCTCCAAGACAAATGAATCTGAATGAACACTGCCAAGACTGGTCAAATATTGAAATGTCACCGAGCATGCAATCATCTCTCCGGTACTTCTGAACTGAGCAAGAATCTTTTGTATTGTCTCACCATGCGGCTTAGGCCAAATTGTTATTGAGTTAGTACATACCACTGTAGACCACAAAAGTAGTCTCAAAGGACTGAGTGTTCTTCCATATATCATTTTATGGATTTGAAAATTTAGATCAAAGGCATTTGATGATACTTAGTCTTTGATTACCTGTTGGAGTCTCATCTCCAAAAAGTGGTAGATTTCATGAGGAGGAAAAAATAATCATTTGGTGACAAGTTTGGAGGCAAGACTTTTGATTGCATGTAGAATCCTGGAGCCATTCTTGCGCATCTCAGAGGATTCCCAGGAATAGCTCCTTCCAAATGTGTGAATGATATGGCTATGGTGGCTGGGGAAAAAGACTTTGCTTAAAAACTGCAGGAAGCATATGGAGATTGCCTAGACTGAAAACTGATATAGGTTCAAATATAAAGGTGCTGTCCTATATTGCATCAAAATAATTGTTTCATCTTTTTTGATATTATCGGTCTTGGTGACAGAATTATTTTTAGCTAATGGGACCTCTATTCATGTGCTATCTGAAACGTCTGAAAGCTAGGATATTAAAAAACATTCCAAGGGGAAAATATTTAATTTTAATCAGCTTTTGAAATACCAAAACAAAGTTGACCCAGCTTGAAAAGTGTCTTTGGGAATAGAATCCCAAAAGAATTAGAAGTTCTTCTATTGCTCTCTGATGAGAACAACTATTTCATATACATTAAGTACATAAAAAGAAGGAAACAGATAGGCTGCCAGCTGCTGGAGCATAATGTATTTTATTATTAGCTACAGTCTAAGCATCCTCATAACTATGGGAAGAAGTTACTTTTATTCTTGGTCAAAGACAAACCTTCAAGGAAGATCCTTCAAGGACTCATTTATGATTTAAAGGACTACATCATTTTATGTTAAAAATATTGCTTGGAGAAAGCTTTCTGTTTTATCTTCATTTATAAGGAACAATGTAGCACCTCAGTTTAGATCAGGATCACTCTGGGCAGGGAGGGATTAGGGTTTTCCTAAGCCACTGTACCCCAAATTTATTTTCACTTTTATAACAGAGGGAAAAGCTTCTCTGGCACAAAACCCAGTGATAGTTTGACCTTCAGATTCTGGGATTTTCTGACAGTATCTTAAACTGAAATGGTCTTCTGATGCTTTGACATTGGATAATATTTGCTTATTTTACTGTTGACCCTAGACCTGCAATTTAAACAGCAAGGGGACATTATTAATGGTAATATGGGAGAAAGAGTCAGCAATTCAACGCAAAATAAATGGATACTGTAGTTTTCATTTAATTTTTTTAAAAAGAGATGTCCAACTTTGGGGAAAAACAAAAGTAGAACCACAAATGTATGCTCATATTAAACTTAGTTTTCACAAAATAATGGAAAGATAATATCTCATAAGATAAAAAAGTATCATTGCCTCAAATTCCTTTTTCATTTTGTATTGCTGAACAGTTCATTGTCACTCCCCATAATAGGCCATCCATGTATGCTGCATTTTCCCTAAACTTTTACAAATAAAACCAGTGTTAAAGTATCTTTAAAAACGTTGCAAAATAATAGAAGGCAGGTAGAGAAAAGGATAAGATATTAATGAGTTCTAACACAAGGAGCTCTAAAATCTGAAAACTAAAAGCTTCCCATTATTTCAAATTATAATGTAGAGAAAGTGTGAAAGGATGGCCTTTGTACCTGTTAATACCTTTCCAGACACTTTCCCTTGTCTTTTAAAGTTTTTTTTAAAAAAACTGATGAGGTTGTAAACAAGGCTGGTTCCAGAGGGGCGTATAGTTTGGCCTTATCAATCCTTTTGCCCAAATTTCCAGATTAGAACACAAAAAGGGTTCACAAATAGGAGCCAGATGCATACATACAGAGAAATCTGTTATAATGCCCTGAAAAATCAGATGTCATGTGAATAGGCTTGATAGCAATCATATCAATTTGCTGATCTCCAAACATTCAGAGGATACTAGGCTGCCTGGTATATTTGTAAAATATGAAGAAAAAGATCAAGATAACTTTCATGTCAAGCTCAACTGCTAGCAACTGCATGGAATATCTACAGAATATTGTTTTCAGCAACAATAAGAATTGATTTACTATTGTGTTTTTCTACAAGGTTGTGGTTTTTTTTTTTACTGCAATCTAGCCTGTTAGCCCTTTGAAGCAGTCCAGATAAGAAACACAACAATAAGTAGTATTGTCTTTATTGTAAGATTACAGTGGGGGCATGGTGGCCTAACAGTTAAGATGCTGGGCTTCTTGGCCAGAAGGTCAGCAGCCTGAGATCAAGACCCAGGCACCACATAACAGAGTGAGCTCCCGTTACTTGCTCCAGCTCCTGCCAACCTAGCAGTTCGAAAACACACAAAACGCAAGCAAATAAATAGATACTATCTAAATTGGTGGGAAGGTAACAGTGTTCCATCTGCCTTGGCATATAGTCATGCCTTCCACATGACCACAGAAGCATCTTTGGACAACACTGGCTCTTCGGCTATGAAATGGAGATGAGTACCACCCCCTAGAGTCAGGCACAACTGGCAAGGGAAACTTTTATCTTTTTTATTATAAGATGACATTAAGAGAATCTTGCTCATCCAAAAGTATTTCTCCTTCCTTTCCTTTCATTCTCCAGAACACTAGGAAGGGTCCTGCTGAAATGCTTCCCACAGTCCCTCTGTTTCTAAAGCTGGGATACCTTTTACACAGCAATTGTCCAGTCTGTGGTTCTTCTTCCTGTCTCTCAAGGTCATTCTCACATACCATGACAAGTCTGTGATTTTGCCATTCCTTGGTGGTCTGTTGTGCAAATACAGTTCTGCTCCTGTTGAGTACTGGTCTGACTCTTCTGAGCTTAGGTGTAACCCCAACCTCTCATAATAGGCCTTAATTTCTTGCAATTGTCTTAATTGCCTTTTTTGGAACTTTTAACAGTGTGGTATGCAGAACCAGGCATGATGTTTGATGTAAGGTCTGATCAAAGTGGGATAAAATAGAATAGTTATTTTCTTTGATTTGATATTACATTTTTGTTGATACAGCCTAAAACACCATTCGTCTTTTTCACAGTTGTACTATGTGTTCAGCTCAGATTCAGTTTATCAACCACTATTCCAAGATCTTTTTCAAGGCAGCTACCCCCACTCCTTTGCTTGTGCAACTGATTTTTTGTTTCCTAATTGAAAAACTTTGCACTTTTCTCCATTATATGTAATTTGCAGCTTTCAGGCCATTTCCCCAAACTATTAAGATTGTTTTGAATTTTATTTCTGTCTTCTACGCTATTAGCTACCTTACCCAATTTGGTGTCATCTGCAATTGGTACCACCAGTTGAAACACTTTCATTTCTTCCCAGGCACCCAGCTCGGCACAAATTCTGGCCTTAGAAGGGAAAATTATTTCAGATTTCCTCTAATAAAGCCTTCTCCAAGAGCTTATTTCCTTTTTTACTCAAACTTGAATTGATAGCTATCAAGAGAGATTGAACAGTCTTTTTCATCCATTCTAAACAGGATAATGTTTTAATTGAATAACAGTCTCTGCATTTAGAAAGGCTTTCTCTTTACCTAGATACCCTATTACATATACCTGACCCACCAAGATGGAAAGGCAGGGTGTGTTTCAGGTCCCATCAATTTGGAATTGTCATCTGGTGGGACCAAGAAAAAGGGCTTTCACAGTGATGATCCTGTCTTTATGGAACATCATTTACGTCCACCCCTCCCCGAAGTACGGTTGGTCCCCCACCTTGCTGCTTTTCCTGAAAGGCTGTAAAAACATGTTTTTTTTCAGCAGGCCTGGGACACAGTGATGGATCTGTGGCTGATTTGATTGTACTGTTGCCACCATGGTGGTGGGGGTGGGGGTTTAATGGGTTTTTATTATATGATGGAGTTTTAAAAATTTTATAAGCCACCTGGAGTTACCTATTGTGTTGGACGGCTATATAAATCTGTCAACTGAATAAATAAGATTTGATGCCTTCTGACAGCTATCACCAAGAGGAGACCAGATGATCTTGAGCAAAGATTATTTCCCTACGGCATAGAAATAATCAAAATGTTGAGCCATGTGGCACTGAACTTATGTAGGAGAAAAGATGGCAGAGCCAGGAGGGCAGTTGAAAAGAAGGATTAATCTAGGGTCACAATGTAGCCACAAGCATATTCGGTCCAGCACCCCCCACCCTCTCAATTGCCATTGAATCTCATCTAGTGCCAACTAGAAGCTGACCGTCATTAGGAAGATGTCTGTGTATAAAAAAAGTAAAGGTTTCCCCTTTCAGTAATGTCCAACTCTAGAGGGCAGTGCCATCCATTTCATAGCCAAAGAGCCAGCATTGTCCGAAGGTGCTTCCATGGTCATGTGAATGACATGACTATACACTGAGGCACATGGAATGCTGTTCCCTTCCCACCCATTAGGCCATATTCATTTATCTACTTGCATTTTCTTTGCTTTCGAACTTCTAGGTTGGCAGGGGCTGGGGTGAATAATGGGAGCTCATTCTGTCATGCACTGGCGCTTGGGTCTTAAATTTGGGCTGCTGACCTGGCCAACAAGTCCTGCATTTTAACCTCTAAGCTACCATGACTCTTTTTGTTGCGCATAGGCTTTAGTAATAAATCAGTTAATTGAACCTCTATCTGGACTTTCTTGTCTGACAATTGTTGCTACTAACTGGTCCACACGAGGAACTCCTATCCTTATTTTTAGGATATATCCTGGTTGCTCAGTCTCATTTTGTCTTCACCTACTATTTTCTGACCAACTTGATTCTGTCTCACTGAATGTAGCTAAATAAAGGTTTGTTGTCTGTAGTATTTGTAGTATGTAGTATTACATATCAATAATCAGCTTTAAATGGCTTTTTGCCCAGACAACTTATTAGTATTTTTGTTCATTGCTCAGTTAGCCAGATGTTTAGACTGGATTTGGCATTTTTCTCCACCTATCAAATCCTTCCCAAAACCTGGAATAGGCAGATGCCGTTCTTTGATGTTGCTAAAGGTATCATCACAGGATGTAAGCTGTTCTGAGTAATGCTGCCTTTGCAATTGACTGATGGTGAATTTGTCCATGAGGATATTTTTATTTTTATTCTGTTTTACTTTTAATTAGCCATATTTTTCCACAATTCGTTTTCATGATTCACTATTTGGGAATTCTTTGTTTTAATTGTGAATTTTATTACAGAGGTCAATCTGTAAAAAAAATTAAATAAGCTGAATTTTAAACTGAATTTTAAAACACCAAACCCTCAGAATGAAACTGGGGTGTTGTAGAAGCAGAGAAAATGGCCTCGAAGGGCAGGAGGAAGAACCATTTTTAAAGCAACAGATTAAAGGGGCCTTAATCCCAAGAACAAGAAAATAACAACTTGAGAAAACAGCTAGCCCTACCAAGATGAAGGACATTCAGATTTTCAAGATTCTGTTATTACAGCTGTTAGACTGCAACAATGGTGATAATTTTTTAGTCTGATCTATCCTATAGGGCTGACAAATGCCTTAGTACAAGCAGTCCTTAGGTTATGACAGCAATTGGGAGTGGGATTGAGATTGGTAAGTGATGCGGTCATAAAGTGTGATGACATGCAACAGCTTTTCTGAACAATGGTACTGCTAGCCATTCTGGTTGCTGATATAACCTCAGGATGCATGGATGTTAAACAGAAAGAGGCAGATAAGGAGCATGGGGAGGGTGCAAATATGCCACGGGAATGATAAGGAGGTGCTATAGGTGCACATTAGGGAGCAGAGGTTGGCAGAGGCCATGGGAAGTGTGGCATTGGTCACAGGAGACCTGGTGGAAATTGCAGGCAGGTGCATGCTATGGAGTACAGGCAGGTGTGCTACAGAATATAAGATCCTTACTCTATAGCAGGCTCCTTGGGAGAAAAATGTGGTGGGAGCAACTTACTAGGATGACTTGCAACTTTCCTTGCTGGCTTTCTCTTTTGTTTTATTTGTGGGAAACCAGTAGGGAAAGTCACAAATGGTGTTCATGTGATGCAGCTTGGTGCAACATCATAATTATGAGTGTCAGGGCATCGTGGCAGTCAGAACTTTGAGGACTAGTCATAAGTCCATTTTTTCAGCACCATTGTAACTGTGAAGGGTCACTGAATACAGAATTATAAACTGAAGGCTTCTTGTGTCTTTTATAGAATATGGGTTTGGAAGGGACCTTGGAGGTCTTCTAATTCAACTCCTGCCCGAGGCAGGAGTCCTGATACCATCTCAGACAAATGGTTGTCCAATCTTTTCTTGGAAACCTCTGGTGATGGAGTACCCTTTCAATTTAACAATTATTCCACTCCGTTGCTACCTGTGGCTGTCTATTTTTTTAAATTGCAGATCTTGCAGTGGATGGCTCATGGAAGGAACTATTCTATGTGCACAGCACTCACAATAATAATTATATTGCATACAATCCATAAGTCATTAACTTCTGTTATTTGTAACAGATAGGCGCACATTTCAGGTATGCATCTATCTCATTTTTTCTGTGACTGGGATGACTCACAGATTTTTTTGATGCTCTTGTTTATTATGCCAATTCCCTTGTAATTGGAATCTAAGTTTGTGAGACACAGACTGATTTCTTACATTGCTCTACATGCCTTTACTTTAGATTATAGGGATGAATAAAATCATTGTAATCCTAAATCCAATTTAAGATAATGGAAGACTATGAAGCCCAAACATTTCACAGAACTTCAATTTGGTGAAAATCGTATCTCTGGATGTCATGGAGATATTGCTGGTAAGAAATATAGGAAATAAATCTACTGTCTCAAGGCATGAAAAAAAGTACATATTATGTAATAATTTTGCATTAAATGAAATTGAAGTCCCTTTCTCTCTCTCTCTCTCTTTCATTCTTTCTTATACAAACATAAACACTAAGCATACACTCTCTAATAAAAATAAACTGTGAGGATGGATAAATATGTCACAATTAATTTAATACATAGTGTTATGGTGCTGTACAAGGGAAGGCAACGGAATGGAAGAATCTGATTCATTTAGACTGCTCCTATTATTGAGGGAAAATCTACTCTAAACACCAGGATTTTCTAACCTCATTTGTACATCCTTAAATTATGCAAAATATACTGTAGTTGCATGTTGATAGGCAAGCTTTTTGAAAAGGTGTGATTTAATGTATAAGTCACAAAGTCTATAGGAAAAAAAATGTACCCATTAAGGAAAGTAGTGTATGAAGATGATTATCTGAAAATAATGCATTGCATTATTGACATCACTGAAGTCAGATTTATTATATTCTTTGCAGCCAAAGACGGACAAGCTCTATACAGTCAATCAAAACAAGACCTGGAGCTGACTGGTTCAGATCATGAGCTTCTTATTGCAAAATTCAGGCTGAAATTTAAGAAAGTAGGGAAAACCTCTAGGCCATTCAGGGATGACCCCTATAAATATACAGTGGAATGATGAATAGATTTAAGGTATTAGCTCTGTGAGACAGAATGTCTGAAGGACTATGAATGGAGGTGCATAACATTGTACAGGAGGTAGCTACTAAAACCATCCCAAAGAAAAATAAATGCAAGAAAACAAGCAGCTGTTTGTTGAGGCTTTACAAATATCTGAGGAAAGATGGAAAGCAAAAGCAAGGGAGAAAGAGAAAGATACACCTAACTGAATGCTGATATCCAGACAAATGGTTGTCCAATCTTTGGGCCTTCTTAAATGAACAATGCAAAAAAATTGATGAAGACAAGAGTCTGGGAAAGACTAGAGATCTCTTCAAGAAAATGGGAGATATCAAGGGAACATTTTGTGCAAAGATGGGGATGATAAAGGACAAAAATGGTAGGGACCTACCATTTTTGGTAGAATAGAAGTTGAAGAAATTCTGAAGAGGTGGCAAGAATACACAGAATATCTTTACAAGAAAGATCTAAATGTTCCTGATAACCATGATGGTGTGGTTGCTGACCTAGAGCCTGACATCCTGGAGTGTTAAGTCAAGTGGACCTCAGGAAACATTACTAACCACAAAGCTAGCAGAGGTGATGATATTCCAGCTGAATTATTTACTAAAAGATGATGTTGTTAAAGTGCTGCATTTGGAAAACTCTGCAGTGGCCACAGGATTGGAAAAGGTCAGTTTATGTTCCAATCCCAAAGAAGGGCAGTGCCAAAGAATGTTCAAACTAT